>JAAGKR010001871.1:0-110419 GCA_011419295.1 Clarias macrocephalus
AATGCCAATCAACCTACTTTGCTCTTCTTTGGACTGTGGGAGGAAACCAGATTACCCGGAGGAACACACCAAGCATGAGGAGAACATGCAAACTCCAGGTTGCAGTTTAATTACAAACATTTTTATATGAATGTGGTTAGGGCATTAATGGCTCAGTAGTCCAGGTTTATGTTATGTCACAGTCACAGTCACTGGGTTGCAGGGCTCCTTTAGTACCAGTTCCAAACCCAGATGAAAATGGAAAGGGTTGCATCAGCAACAACAATATACAAGTCATTAATTGGAAAATGAGTCAATGAGCCCTATTAATATATCACAGAAATATAATTTAGATATAGATTTTAAATATATACTGTATCATATACAGTATGTCCTACCTTCCTTTAGGACTCAGGTTTATGGTGGGATTTACTCACTCAGTCACTCACTCATCATCTATACCGCTTTATCCTGTATTCATGATCGTGGGGAGTCTGGAGCTTTGGATCTCAGGAGACTTAGTGCAAGAGGCAGGGTACACCCTGGACAGGATGCCAATCCATCGCAGGACACACACATACTGTACACTCACTCACACACTCATTCGCGCACTACAGGCAATTTGGGAATGCCAAATGTCTTTGGACTGTGGGAGGAAACCGAAGTACCAGGAGGAAACCTGGTGGGATTTAACCACCTTTTAATATGAAACGCTGCGCTATCTATGTGAGTAGTTTTTCTTGCCTCACTTTATCTTGACCACACAATGACCATCAATGTTGCCAGTCATCCAGCTGAGAGCTGCAGGCTTTGTGCTCCACACCTGTGCTGATAACTCATTCACTGGCAATACTCGCTCAACCTTGCTAAGACCAATGTGTCCCTCATCACTCAGCGAGAGCAGGTCAGCCAGGAGATTTGTCTGTTTTGCCCCAATGAAATCCGCTGATCCTTGTTAACACAGCACTTACAGCTGTTTTGTCTACTTGGGTGGCTGTTCACATGGAGTTCAGAGGCTCCTCGAAGAGCTCACTGTAAAAGAAGACTCCTTCAGAAAATGGCTCTGTGCACAGGAAACAAGGTGGTCCTGAGGGGGAGGGGGGGAGTGGTTGGGGGGGGGGATGGGTATTCTGTACATGTATACCTGTGAAGCAAATGGCAAAAATGATTGGAAACAAATCGGATTCCATTCTGACACTTGACATACTTATCCATATTGGCATATTGGCCCAGAACACCTGACTCTATCAAACTCAGATTATTTTCTTGATGTGCCTTTACAAGACACGCACTTCCTTTTGTCTTTTATCTTTAAGGTGCTTAGTTATTTTGGTCAGCATTTAGCTGAGAAGCCTCACACCTCCTGGTACTTGTCTACCCTCTAGTGGTCAAGTAAGAGCTTGTTTTTACTCTCTTCTGTAGATCAGAATTCACTCTTGGCAAATAATTTGTATTTATGCTTCCATTTATAACATTAGCAGAATTTCCTGAATGAGTCCTAAATATATATATTTGCATGCTCAACAGAACTTGCTGATTGAGTCTTTTCATAAACAAAACAAGTCAATATCAATGGCCGGAAGAGTCATAAAGTAAGGTAAGACATACTGTATATGATATATATTTACAATCTACATGTATATTTAAATTATATTTCTGTGATATATTAATAAGGCTCATTTTCTGAATAATATCACCAAATGTATTTCTTACATGGCTTTATATCCACTGCTTAGTGGTTGCAGTGTTGCCTCACACCACCAGGACTGTGTGGGAATCTCATCTCTGGTCTGTGTGCATGGAGTTCCTCCAGATAATCTGGTTTCCTCTAACATTCCAAAACGTGTGCTGTATGCTGATTGATGTTTGTGTCGTTTGCCAGTAGTGTGATTAGGTGGCACTTCATCCAGGGTGTCCCCTGCCTTGTGAGAGCCATGAGATCACTGTGGTATGCTGCGGGGCCCCGTTGACCCTACACAGGATAAGTGGCATGAAAAATTGATGTTTCTTATTTGGAAGTTGACCTACATTTAATGTAAGTGTTTTGAATGCTATATTAATAAAGTGAAGAATACTGGTTCTAAGTGATATTAGAAGTAGTAAAACAATAAATATTATGCATGTTTCGGGGATAGTTTACTGTATCCTCAGAGACCCAGGAGCACATCAAGTTACTGTTTTACTGAACAATTTTAGCTACTGTTACTAAATACCCTGACCGTGTACAGTTTTCAGACACCTTTTGCAACTTAAAAAATACTACATGAATTTTTATGGAAAAATAACTTGTCATAAGACAATACATGTTTCATTCAATATGTGATTATGTAAATAAATGTAAAATAATTAATAAACCATGCGAAATAGTAACATGAGAATAAATAAGTCATGTGAAAACATTTATGTGAATATTTTATGTTATAAACATGAAATATTAATAATAAAAACATGTTCTGCATAAAATTCATGGAATATAACTTTTGAAACCTATTTTAAAAAGTTTCAAATATCATATGGTACATGTGGCCTTCACAGGTGATCATTACACCTCCACATTACAATCAATTAATGGAAAGTAAAATTGGTTTGTGGGTCCAAATATGAAACAAAGTCTATTTTTTTTTTTTGTTGATTTTTTACTATTTGAGGAATTATTAAATGTAATTTTCAAATATGCATTTTATCAGTGTGGACATTTTTGTAGTGCTTACAGGTGTAATTTTGTGGGCTGTGCAACTTTTGTTTACGACCCTGCTCACCTTATAAACCTAACGATGGTGTAAATTTGGTGCAAAGCCTTCCAGATACAGTAGACACTATGTCTCACAGTTGTTATACAGCTATTAAACTCGACACTATGACCCTGTCTAGCGTTTCTGTTTTAACGTCAAATACCAGACATGTTGCATATCAGGTGGAAAAACTATGCCCTTAATATAGATGCAGTATACTGTGAGCTGTGGTTCTACGAATTCAGCTTCAACAAAGTTATCCTCAGATCTTTTTTGCCATGTTCTGGCCCTGAAACCTTGGCAAGCTAGATCCTCTCTGATTAATTTTGGATTTTGGACCCATCACAGCATAGTGAGCTCTCTGAACAAGTAAAAGTTCAGAATGTTATACCTGGATATGGCTAAATATTAGCACCAATCCTAATTCCTCCTTTAGTACCTCTGACCACAAAATATTGGATTGGACTATCTGGAATAGTTCTGTGTCGGTTCACATTGCATTTAAAAGGAAGTGGTCATAATCCTGTTTTATATATATTGAGCATATCTACAACATGTGGTGACATTGCCTGGACATTGTTGGGACAGTAGTGCAAACATTGCTGGGACAAAAGTGTAAACACCATGTAGTGACATTGTCAGGACAGTGGTGTGAACGGTACATGGGACAGTCTTGAAACAGTAGAATGAACATCATGTGGAGAGACTGCCAGGATGTTGCCGGGACATTGCCAGAACAGTGGTGTAAACGTCATGTGGTGACGTTGTTGGGACATTGCTCAGACAGTGGTGTGAACGTCACACGGTGACTTCCAGGTGCCATGTAAACAAGTTTGGAGTTTTTACTGACGCATACCGGCATTCATACCGAAAGAGCAAGAAAGTTAGACATCTTCAAAAAATATATAGAAAAAAACTCACACTTTGAACATTTTTTCTAATACAAATCAGTGCATTTTTATTTGTGTGTTTTAAAATAACTAAGCAATTAAAATTTTTCACCAGGATATTTTGACCAGGTTGAGACAGTATTAAAAAACAAAAAAGCAAAAAAAAAAAAAAGAGAGAGAGAGAGACAGTGGCTTACAGTAGGGCTCTAGTATGAATGGCATGATGACAGATGCTCTGTTTTTTCTTGTACAGTGCTAGGCTTGTTTATAGCACAGTTCTAATTAGTAGTGTTAGATTATGTGAATCTTAAAATGGGCAAATCTGTACAGAATTTTTTATGGATATTAATCAATTAAAATGCTAGAATTTATTAAATCTAAAATCTATATCAGAGCTCTGCTAAAAATAAATAAATAAATAAATAAATAAAAACATTTGTAACTTTAATATAATGCCAATCACATTTTAAAGCTCAATTATTCTTCAATTTAGACCTCCAAACATGCTGTGAATTAATTATCTGAACTCACTTGGCTTGAACTCGGTTGAACTAAATCCACACAGACAGTCTGCCTGCACTACGATCTCCTCACTGACACCAGAGCTCGGCTCACCTTTCAGGCCTGGGAATCCCCTGTTATGACTCAATCTTAGTCAACTTCTAATGTTCAGGGGAATTGTACAGATGCAAGATGTCTCCTCTTCTTATGAACAAGCTATTAAGAGAATATGTAATAAATATAGATTATTAAATTCAATTCAATTATATAAAATAATGTTAACATAATATAACTAAAATACATTGGGTTTGCCCCAGTGCAAAAAAAAAAAAAAAAAAAAAAACATACTTTAAACCCTTTAGAATATGTAGATTGATCAGTGACATATTGGATTAGATTAAAAAGTGGAAATGTAGAATAATCTGAATACCGGTAAAGTAGAATGAGATTTGAAAGGATGTTATAGAGATGTCTCACCACACCAGGTGACAGGTTTACTAGGTGATTTTAACACACTGTAAAAAATGACAGTGTAACTTACTAGCACACTGTACTCTATTTTCTAAATAAAGTGTCAACCTATGACATATTGCTAGGAGTATTACTGTGAGAACAGCAAGTATATTTTTAATTACACTCATGCATTTCCATCTCACACCTGGTGTTCCAGGGACAGGCTCTGATTCCACTGTGATCCTATCCAGAATCCTAAAAAGTGATGAATAAATTAATACAATATTTAAAAAAAACAAAAACAAAAAAGCAAGTTATATGGGTTAACTATTTGAAATAGCGGGCTAGTTAATAAAACTTCAGTTATAAAGTTAAGCTAAAACTACCCCTAAAATGAGTCTACTACATGGTCTAGACACAGAATAAAGCTCTCAAGTAACATCGTGGTAGTCAAGGAACCATCACTGTGTCCAGATGCGCATTTCACTTGGCCACACCTACAAAAATTTCCTATTGCTTTTAATATATTTAGTAAATAATTCAGGTTATGTAATGAATAGTATGCTTTAAAATAAATAATAGACAATATGGAGGAAAAGTCTAAAAATAATAATAATAACATTAAGAAAAAAAGTGAAGAGATAAAACAACTGTAGGGATATTGTAAGGGAACAAATCTAAGTTTAAGTCAGAAATGGCACTATACCAACACTAGTGTAGAATTTCTACGGTATTACAAGGGGACACAAGCCAAAATCTAGGCCCAGCAAGTCTTGCTCACTTGGCAGTGAGCATCTCACATTTATAAAAATCTGCAGCTGTTGGGATATGAGAGGCTAATAGCACTTGCATATCTTAAGTCTCCAGTAGGTCAACTGTTTCAAATTCTAGCAAACATACCTAACACACAATATGCAAAGCAATAACAACACATGGGTATAATCAATTTGACTTTTACATAAACTCCTGTTAGAGTAGGTCTATTACTCGCTAATTAGATTTATAGAGATTGCTAAAGCTACAGAACCAGCTGTTCTGCTCAGGTCTGGGGATTCACTCCTACCACAGTCTTAAATACTGTAATTAGCCAGTAGCTCCAGTAGCTAAGCCACTGCCTTGCTTAAACAAATAGACCACCACATCTAAAAAGAGACCTTATAACACCCTGGGTGCAGTCTCTAAGACCTCAGTAAACAAAGTTACTGAGTAAACAGATAAACTTGTAACCTAACCTGCAGTTATGAAAATGCAAAAAATAGGCTTGACTTTAGACGAGTGACAGCTATTTCCTGTACATGTAGATTATTTTTCTATATGTACTTTACTGTTGATGTGACCAATTTGACTTACTTTTTTTTAAATAAGGGACTAGACCGATAAACCATTTCTCTAATAAAAGAGACCTTGGGTTTAATGGTTTGTGTGACACTGTTAATCCCAATGTAAATGCAAAGCAGCTGCTACTTATGGCAACTTGTAATATAAGATGACTTTATGTGTTACTGTATGTGACTGGATCAACACTAATCAGTATTAATAATGTGCAATGCAAATAAATGGTAAGCTGCAAGGCTTTTGATCACCTCACTAATCTGCTGTAAAGCTTACATAATGGCAAAAAGAACAAGGGTCCCTCTTTTAAAAACTTCATCTTTCTTTATGTTGCTAAAGAACCTTATTCACAGACAAATCCCCAGTGGTAAATTGTGGTAAATCTTTTGTGCGCACACACACACACACACACACACACACACACACACACACACACACACACACACACACACACACACACACACACATACTGTATATGCGATAATAACTGAACTGGGTTAAGAGCTGTCCAACACATTATTAAAACCTGCAAACACTGTGCTGAACTGTCAATTTTGTGGAAGAAATGTAGTCAGAAAAAATTGTGAATGGTCATTTTACTTAGTAAAGATGCATGGTAAAAGCTGATAATAGAAATCCCATGTTTAATCCCTATGTTTAACAGTGAAAGTATGATAATTTCCAAATGCACAGTGTGGTGAAAACTCACAGGATTGGCCATAAGAAAACACAATTGTTAGTGAGACTAATAAAAAAAACACACACACACAAAATATAAAGCGATACGTGATTCCCTTCTTAATCTGATCAAGCCTCTAGACGCAGTGTTATGATCTGTGGTTGTTAGTTGGTCAAGGTTAGTCTCAGAAATATTGTGTGGCAATAAAATTAAGTCAGCTGATGACTGAATGACCAGGTTATCCCATCTATTAACTTTTTTTCTTCCCTGATGGCACAGATGAATTCCAGGATTCCAATTGTGAAAGTGTGTTTTTGGTTTTGGAATCAGGATGAATAATAATTAACATGATTTTTATAAATGTCTATATACATTTGAGTCCACTTAGGATTTTTTTCCCACTGTCAGAACCTTGTCGTTGGGGTGGTAACTTTTAATGGCGCTTCTTTGTTACCTTTTGGGTAGTGTATCAGTAATGATACGTACTTAAGGATTTAGTGTAAACTTTAAAAGGAATTGTTCACATTTATATCCAAAATATTTAGGGTCTAAGCAAGTTCTGAAATACACTTGTATGCCTTCAGTATATTTCCGACTCTTCTTTTTGTTCTCGTCTGAGGAGCTGTCCACGCCTGTGGTGCTGAAATTCCTCTACAAAAATCTTTTTTTTTTTCTTTTTTTTTTTTTGCTTGAAACCATTGTGAGTCTGTTCGTGCGGGATTAAAGTTTGATCTGAAAGATATTAACATAACTGCATTCAGCATTAACATCAGTCAGTCAGGCCAGTTTGGTGTGTCGAGACAATTACCTAATATTGGCCTATACATAGCCTATATAAACCCTCTGCCTGTTTGCCTGAATAAAACCATTCTCATGTTGCTATGCTGTAGTACCCCGTTTAGCCTGTCACTATTTTTTCCACCGTATCACGTTATTTTGCAGAGGCGTTTAATTTTGGTATATTATTACTAAAGCAGTCTGAGCCTCGACTATTGTAGCTAGTCCAGGTTTCTAATTTTTGTTTAGTCCAAAACAGTGTTATGTCGGGGATTCGGCCTTGTCTACAGGATGTAACAAAACACGCCGAACACAACATCCTAGTTTAAAATAGCCGTTTTCACATTTCGTCACCGTCTCTATATTTGTAGATATGCGTATTAAAGGCAGGTGGCAGCGCAGCAGAATACGTAATGGAAGTGAAGCGCCAGGACAGCTTACATAAAGGTATTAAGTTAGTGTATGACATTATATATAGCAAAATGTAAAAATTATTTGTCTGTATAGTTTAGAAGCCCCACTGCTGTGCTCTGGAATGTCTGTTCTGCTCGTGTCGCCATCTGAAATGAGAGGCTGGAGCGCCACGCTGACAACTGTGGGGAGGAAAAATCTATGCAGAGTGACGACTCCACCAGGACTGTACAACAGGGGCGAGCAGTAGGGCTTCCAGGGGAACAGTGTCTCTAATATTTACCCACATACAAGCAAAACGTCTAATTAACAAAATCCTTTAACACAAAACAATGGCAGCATCCGAGAAAACACTGATTTACGGCGGGGACACACACTGCGCGCTGGCCAGCAAAGTTTTACGCGCCGTGGCGGCTCCAATGGACTCGAATTATGTGGATCTGAACGAATTGCTAGACCTGAAACTACTCGGCGGGACGAAAGTAAGTTTTACGGGCCAGAAGGATCCTCTCCAGTGCGTCCGACTTCCCTCGGCGGGACATCTGCCCAGTCTCACGCGCAAATGTGTTAATCTGGAATGCTGGGAAAATGGCAGAACGGGGGGAGCAACCGAAACAAGAACAGTTGTTTCTTCTCAAGGACCACGGATCAGTCGTGAAAACTTCGCGGACTGTCCCGACGTGCTCGAAGCGGAGAGAACACCGGATAATTTGGGAAAAGTGACCAAAGTACTCAACGACGGTGATTTACAGCGCTCGGATTTGTATCTCAGCGAATCGGACGACGAAGTGAGTTTGGTGATACCGGAGTACTGCGTCCATGGATTCGACGATGATGAGCCTCACTACATCACCACGCACGAAATACAGCTTTCCGAGCTCGACCACGACGTGGACTGCGATTTGGAAACATCTACTTGGGATGTCGATGACGATCACCAGGTTTATTCGTTTGTCGACTACGCATCTGTCGACAGCGAAGAACCTGCAGGAGTACAGGTGGAAAGCAACGAGGAAGAGGCTAAGAGCACCACAGTGACATGTAGTCAGGCAGAAAATGATCCGAGCGACACGACCAGGAGCGCCACCTTAGGCGAAAAAGCGTCCGAGTGCCAAGGCAAAAGCACCGGCCACATTCACCTGTCAATCAAAGCCACTTCCAGAGCTATAAACAAGCCTAGCAACGTCCAAGAAAAGGATGGAGGCCATCATCATCATAATCAGCACCATCGTGCCGGTCCCACTGCGGACACGAGCAGCTGTGTTTTTAAGGACGCAAAGGGTGGAAAGTGTTTAATTGCTCTGCCTGGGCGTTTGCATTTTGGCAGAAAATTCAAAAGCAAAGATGTCACAGGGTACTCCAGCGGTACATCCAGCGCTCTTAGTGAGTTGGACGATGCTGACAAGGAAGTGCGCAATCTCACCGCCAGAGCTTTCAAAAGTCTGGCCTACCCTTACCTCGATGCCATCAATTTCAGCACTTCCAGCGAATCCTCGGCTTCGGAGCGCAGCAAAGGGCTCAACAGTTGGTCAGCATTAGTTGATTTAAAGTATGGTAACGTGAACGTGTCCAAAGGAGGCGGTCACAATATTGTGGCCCATCAAAACACCGCGTCTAATTTTCAGATGGCAAAAAGGAGGGAGAGTAAAGGGATAACGGGATTAACGCTGGCCAGTAGAAGGGCGCCCCCAGTCGAGATATTTGCCCTCAATGGCAATCTGGTGAACCCCCAAAACGCATCAAGCAAAAAAATCGAGCTCATGGGCAAAATTGGACAGGGTCAGAGCGGGGTGATAAGGCTCACGGAAACGCTGAATTTTCGCTGCAACGTTAAAGCGGGTCCGCCTGCAAACGAACGGCGCGTGAAATCCGCCCGAACCGCGGGAGGATCACGTTCCGCAGATGAGGTTACAAACCCTCGGCAAAAAGCGCGCAGCAAGCCACCGTGTAATTCAGAAGAAGCCATGGAGGACGTGCACAAGAAATCCATATTTGCTTCGAGCATACTGAAAAATGTCATTTCGAAGAAAATGCAGTTCGAGCAGGAGCGCAAGATGGAGCGGGGAGAGATCCGCGAGCCGGGCGGTCACGAGCACGAAGCGCACCGAGACAACGCTGCGCACACGGGACTCCACAGACAGAGCTCGAAACACTCCGAGACCGACTCCGACTTCAGCATTGTGTGCCTGGATGAACTCGGAGACTTCGTGGACAGCGGCTCCTGCGAATGCGAGCGCCACGAAGAAACTCTCATTCAAGCATCGGAAACTAAATTGGAGTCCCAAAATTGCGCGGCATTTGAGGCTAAAAAAGGAGCTGCGGACGCGTCCAGAGGCGCACTGATTCGGAGCCAAAATAGCGCGTTCAGGAGCTGGAGGGAAGAAGAGCTAGAGGTTCGACCTGCGAGCAAAAACGAGCAAGCGTCCGAAACGGACCCGACAAACGGCAAGCTTACAAAAATGTCGCACTTATTTGTGCCAAGCATCCAAGCCGTGTCCGGTGAGAGAGCGCGCGAGAAGCCTGAGCCGAGCGCGCGCAGGGACCGAGAGGAGAGCAGCACGGACACCCTGTGTGTACCAGACGCCGCGCAAAAACCGGCGAAGTCACCGGAGATTAAAATAAGCTTGCGGAGTGTAAGAGACAACAAGAGTGAGCCGTTCAGCATCGCCAAGCTCCTCACTCCCGGTACAGGCTGCAGTGCGGGCGGGCTGATAAAAGCAAGCGATGAGCCGAAATACCAAGCGCGCGGTGCTGCACTGAAGGGGGACTCGTCGGACAGAATCCCACACTTCACTGTTCGAGACGTTCGAGACAAGGCAAAGTTACAAGCGCCAATACACCAGGTCAGAGACGTGCGCAAACTGGTTAAGAGCTCGTATCATTTTGTGTCTCTGGACAATAACAGCGCGGACATGGAGCACAAGACGTCCAAACAGAACACATATCGCCATCCGACAAGCCTTCACCCCATCGTGATTAAATGTCATTCAGTGAATACAAATAGCAATGTGAAGCAATCTGAAACAATCTCAGATTCCTCGAATAACACACTGGTCGAGGATATCCAAAAGGCTGATGATTTACATCCTCAGGAGCCTCATATAGATGGCAGTGAAACGGGCTCAGCACAAACAAGCCAAACATCTGACCCAGCGCATTTAGCCAACGTAAAGCAGGAGGGAACAGAGGAATTAAAAATTGAGACACAAACCACCACAAAGTGGCAAGATAAAATTTCTGACCCTGGTGAGAAAAAGCCTGATTCCAAGATGGCTGCTCTGGAGAAACTTCAGGCTGCTGTTAAGACCATGGAACAGCTTTATGTGTTTGATAAAAATGAGTGGAAGAGGAAATCTGAGCCTCAGCCGTTAACTGACAGCCATGTGCTTTCACTTCTGAGTACCGAGCATCATGCAGATAATGAGCAAGACCAGGGGAACACTGGTTCTTCATCTGTCAATATGAGGCAAGATTCATTCTCAAACCCAGATAAGATGATAACTGCTGGACAGCAATCAACACGAAAAGAAGAGAAGGACACATTTAAAATATCACACACTCCTATCATCCATGACAAACGAAAAGACACAAAAACTCTAATGCAGCCTGGTGGAGCTTCTGATAATCCAACTTCGAGCATAAGCCATAATCAGAAATCTGTCACAACGAGTTCAGTAAAGGCCCCACAGATGCACATCTCAGCCTCAACATCTGTTAGTTCTATAGCTGTAAAGAATCCTAAATCTCAAAAGCTTCCAATATCTTTAAATATTAGCCCGTCAAAGCCGGTCACAGAGAAGACAGAAAAGCTAAAGAGCAATGCAGGCAAATCTAATAAATCTGGATTTACCCCTGTTCAGTTCACAGCTTCAGTTGATTCAGAGAATTACATAACCATACCTGTGAAACCTTATGCTACTGATGCCCAACGATCTCATATGGCCAAAAATCTTGAAGACAGACATCAGCCATCAAAGCGCTCAAGTACTGTTATTGAGACACGTTCCTCAGATACCCCTACTGCTACGATCTACCATCACCCTTTACCCGTTACTATGCATGCAGCACAGCCACAGGTCATTTGTTTCTCTCCCACAGTGCAGCCATCTCCAGTCCCCACTGACCACTTTCAGTCCACACAGAGAAAGATGCTCCTGGATCCCACTACTGGAAATTATTATTTGGTTGACACGCCCGTCCAGCCAGCCACAAGACGACTTTATGACCCAGAAACAGGGCAGTATGTTGATGTCCCCATGCCACAACACCCTCCCATGACCCCTGTACCTGTACCTATCTCCCCTCTGGCCCTCAGTCCTGGAGGTTATGGTCCTACCTACATGTTCTATCCAGGATATGTGGCCTCCACTGTGATTCCTGCCAGGACCATTCATTCTCAACTTTCTATGCAGTCAGAGGTGGAAGCAGGAGAAAAATCCCACGCAGGGCAGCAGGGAGATGGAGCCTACATGGAAAGCCCGTATTATATGCATTCTGGGAAACATCTGCAGTTAAATCCAGAAGCGCAACATGTTACCACAGGCAGGGTGGCCAACAGCAAGGTGCCTGTCATCAGCATCACCTCCCAGCAAGGGCCCAGGATCATCGCACCTCCCTCCTTTGATGGTACCACCATGAGTTTTGTGGTGGAGCATAGATAGCTGTTTGGCTGCTTACTATGTAAGTTTTATTATTGAATTACATATTACATAAGTGACTGCTGTAAGGAATTATTTAACTCACTCTGTCTAGTACTGCTTAGTAATGTGGAGCAATTTCTTTCACTGTGTTCACTTTCAAAGAATACTGAAACGATACAATGAATACTAAAATATATTTAAAATGTATAAATTGTAATATAGAGTTTTGTTTTTCTCAGACACCATTTTCTCACCACAATTAATTAATTATTCAGAAACTACACCAAATTTATGTAGGTTAGATGAGAGATGTGTACTTTTAATAGACCAATAGGCAACAGGTATGTACGTTGGTCTAGGAAGAATATACATACATATATATAGTAGAGATAGATAGATAGATAGATAGATAGATAGATAGATAATTACAGTGTTTATCTGGTCAGAAGGCCTGAAGCGCAATCTCTTAGATGTTTCCTCACTACGTATCAATATGTGCTGTGCTAGAAAAAGTTAGAGTCATACAGAACTCTAAATAGCAAAACTGTAAATAGACTTAAATCAAGCTCATGTAAATCCACGCTCAGAAAAAAATGGCTCTTCTTATGGTTGGTGTGATGCCAGTATCTTTTGTAGCTTTAATAAGTACAGAGCAATATGCCCAGTGCTGATTAACACCCATTATGCTGAATTAACACCCCTAAAGTGTTTATTAAGGTCCAGGTGGACCCATATAAACTCTGAAAGCGTTAAATCAACACTGGGGAATTTTCTGTGTATCTTTAAAAGAGAAAATTTGATATACTGTACCTTCCCAGGTAAGGGATATGTACTATTAGTGGAAAATGTGTGGCATCCTTGAGTGTATCGTACTGGCAGGTGTAGTGTACACTCCATTTTTTTCTGAGCTTATGTAAAGAGTAAATATAACTACTTTTTATGGTTAGTTTGTTATTAAAATCACATTAATGGGATGCATTCAATACCGTTTCAGAAAATATTTGTAAAAACAGTTTGAACCAACATTATGATATGATTAAATAAACTTATTATGTTATTATGTTGACCTTCATAAGTTGTGAGTTTGAATTGCTTGGGACTCAGTGTGCCCTGGTTATGTCCCTGTTTATATTCACTGCTGCAAATTGTAGTAGGTGTCTATTCATAGTGGGAGTAACTCAACCATGGTTGCTGTAGGCCCTGTTATTCAGAAGTTGTATTTTAACCTCTGTTAATAGCAAATATCAAAATAACGTTGTAAACAACACTGCCTTTTCTCTACTTGGAACAGCATTGTGGGTCCAAGATGATTACTGCTTATTTGCTGATATATTGTTTGGAGAATGGGAGCAGCTAAAATGCTTAGATTGTTATTTTTCTCTGTATATATACTTTTGGAGAAACCAGAGTTATGAAACAAATGTTAAATATCCACCCCTCCTGCACAGTGTTATAGTATGCATAGAGAAAGAAAGGTCAGAATTTGTGCTGATACAGAGCTGGACCAGCTGCTACTGGATATCAAGGTTGGGAGGGGGAAGAGTGGGTCAGACTTTTTATAGGATACCCTTATGCTAAAGGGAAAGAACCGAAAGACAGACCAGACAACACATCTGCCTCAGGGAAATTAGATAAACAAACCTGCAGTCAGTTGAGACGGCAAAGTGACAAGAGCTGAAAATGTTAAATGTCCTATAATTACCGGAGCTAATCATGAAAAATGGATCACTTGAACATAATTTCCAGTTTACGTTTCAAGTTCAAGTTTAAATGTTGGCACTGAGGTTATATACAGATCACTTCAGTATGCAAGATATGTCTGTTTGAATGTACAACTGGATTTAATTATGTCATATTTCACACTATCTAATATTTGATTCTGTTTCATGTAGGAGCTGCCTATAATCTGTCCAGTCAGCACTTCCAGGATGAGATTTCTTCATTTGTCACATGTAAAGTTTGTCCCTGGTATCCTTCAACAGGAAGATTGGTACATTATCATTCATCATTTGCTTTGTCATGTAATGTAATTCTTTATCATTTTACTACAGTTTGCAGTGCAACTATGCAATGTCTTTTTCTTTGTATAGCTCTTTTGCACCTTCGAGAAATTGGTTGAAAATGAGAGTAAGGGTTTAATGCTATAGCATTTCAGGTTAAAGCAACAAATCACTGGGTCACCTTTTGAATATGGTCAAATGATCACCAATCCTAAAGCAAGATCTCTCTTCTAACTGGTCAACTTTATAGAAACTCTTGAAAATCTTGAACACATAACAGTACCAAAAGTCACTTAAATAAGAATATGAATAGTCCCAAATGATTGCTGCTGGCAAAGAATGGGATAAATCAATTTGTGAGATCATTGATTTACAGTATATATGGAATACAGCTCAAGATCAAAGTTTATTTTAAAAAATCCTACTTTATCCCCCAAAAAAGGTCAGACTATGTCATCAGACTATGTCAAACAATTAATGCATTCGCCACACTGCTATTACAGATTCAAAGATGGCAAAATTCAAGTAAATATCAACAGTAATTGGCTGATGTACAGTACAGCATCTCCCGATAATGCACAAATGAAAACCAATCTCACACGTCATATAAAAAGTTATAAAAAATGATGTCATAATTTGTGAAACCAAAAATGTAAATCTTGACAATTCAAATATGTTTTCTTTTATATACAGATATCATATTTATCTTATATTGGACAAGCAGGAGAGTGGATATAATGAATATTGCAATGTCTGCGATTCAGAATAACCACACGACTGCATGTGTGATACTCTATTTATACAATAGTCCCATAAACAGAAAACAATATATGTTCAATATTTGCAAAATATCCAAATGATCCAGCTAGTGGAAATAGATCCTAAAGAATCTTTGCTCGCTAACTAGCTCACACTGATTAGTACCTTGCCATTAAAGGTGCTTCTGGTGAAATTAGCTTGAAGGCAAATTTTATAGTCCTAAAAAGTAGTTTGTGCTATGTCCATTAATAATGTTACTAATGCTACTGTAGTTACTGTTAGAAACAAAAACATGTGAAGTGAGACAAATAATTGTCCCAGTGTAGTTTTAGAAAATCAACTAATGGACTGGAGCTAACATTGTATGATTAAGCAATATTACACAAGAGGGAGTGTTGTTGTGATTAACATCAGAATGACCTCAAGTGTGATATTGTTTTTATACAGTTCCACCAACACCATTTATTAATCAAATGGAACTAACTAACTGTTACTGTCAGAACTGGCGACCGACATTTAATAACTGGCAGTTAGTGTAATTTACAGTGCTAAAAGTAGTTTTAAATTCTTACTGGTACTATGCAGTCAAAAAGTGAGAAGATTAAACCATGGAGGTGGTGGACAGTCTCGTATATTTCAACTTATTCCGCCCTCCCTTAAATTCCATGTTCTGGAGTCAAATCCCAAATAGCATTAACGGAAAGCTAGTGCTCTGTATAGGGTGTACAATCCCTTAAACCAAGAAGTGCCCTTTATTAGGGGTTGGCAAGCGATTTGCCTTGTTTTAAGCAACTAGAAGCTAGTTAGCTTTGTAGCTGTAAATAAAAAAACACTCAGAGGTGGCTCAGAGGTGAGTTGGAGCAACTTAACTTTTAGATGACAAAATAGTCAGATGTGTTCTTGCTGAAAGTGCTTCTGTGACTGGTTTTAAATATGGGTTTTGGCAGGCAGCTGCTCGCTCCTCAGTACCGACCTACTTTCACACATCCTGTGACCAACAGTTAGTATAACTAATGGTTATTAAGACGCCTGAGAAGAGGAGTGATATAGTTACATGTCCCAGTGCGGTTACTGTCACCACTCGTGGATAGTCTCTCATCCAAACTGATTGGTTGGTCAGAACTAACTATTGTACACGTTTGTTATTAAATGTTATGTATTTAGGTTATTAACAAATATGAGGAAATCTGGCTGAAGGTTAGTTACTCCTGTTTTTATAAAAAACTGTTTTTAAATTTTTTTTTTATAAAAACATAGCTTTCTTAGCAGATCATCCATTGCTGTCAATTATATGCAATAAATAAAATTCTTTCAATTAATTAGTTCACCAAAGCACAAAAAGGGGGCAACATTTTACAGAAATTCATACATTTTTGTTTCATAATTTTCTAGCACAATTTGTTTAAATGACTTGCTTAAAGAAAAATGTAAAATGAAAATGTAAGATTACTGTGTTTATAGAAAGTAACCAGAAGCACCATTAAGAAGCAGAGTTTTATTTAATGTAATAATTAATAATTAAATCTATTAAAAAATAACTTGTTACCATTCAGGGATTTTGTGTAGCTGAACATTTTCACATTTGAGTTAAAGGCACCTGCGTAGAAGTATAATATTCTATTAATATTCTAATAAAAATTCTAATTAAATGTATTTTAAAATACAAATCATATCAGAACTACAAAGGTTTAGGCTGTGACAATTTGGCAAAAAATATTTGATGTGAGAATTTAGAGGATCGCATTCACTTATGTATTGTAAGGAATTTCATTTGATATTTTTTCTGACTTTGTGCATTGTGCATTTATGATTTTGTGCATTAGGAGTTTGTCTTCTAATGATACCACATCACTTATAATATTCATTTATTTACATGTCATTATCCATATCAACAAAATCATTCAAAAATCAGAATATGGACATATCAAAACAACTCCCCCAAATATTTCCATGAATATGTTTTAATTAAAATTGCTTAATGAGGAACATTTAGTGCAACTACAGAAAAACCTTCAGAGAAATTAGGATTATTTGTGATAAGATTGTTGTGAAAATGACTCCAGGTTGGTAAAACAGTGACTGAAATCTCCAGTGTGTTATGTTTGTTATACAAAAAAGGCAAAGAGTAAAATAATTGCCTCTTATATCTCATATTCTTTTGCTTGAACTGTTTTATGTCTTGGTTTTATTACTCTTTTCTAAGAGGTGCTTTTAGATTCTGTGAGTTTTGGATTACAGTACAATGTGATACTGTATATTTATGTCATGTTTGACTGCTCATTGTACTGTGTACTGTGACATCCATCATAAAACACATACAGGGGTTTGTGTTGATTAATATGGTGGAGCAGAAGATGTTTTAGGGGAAAGACGTCCTCTATGGATCTTAATCACAGTGCCAATACAATTTATGTGGTTTGTCTAAGAATAGTTGTTTTAGTGAGCTTGAGCATTTTGCCTCAGCCTTTCAGGAAGGGGTGATAAAAGTACAACAGTAAAATTGTTCTTAAAGAGGAAATGGGATATAAGGTCAACTATTTTGACTTAGTTATATTCTAACCTGTTGAATGCCGTTACTCACAGTGAGAGAAGGTTTACTGCACACCTGGTGGTCTCTCAACAATTGTTTTATTTCAGATTGTTACAAAAAATTATCCAACTTACAGAAATGTCTTAAAGAACAAATCTAATACAATCTGACTTAATTAGAAATTGTCTAATCCATAAACAGTCAATACAGTTAGCTCATATACTGACTACTTTATTAGGAACACATGTACACCTAAACATTTATGCAACTGTTCAATCAACCTAATCTCTTACCTCAAGACATAAAATAATGCAGATACAGGTCAAGAGCCTCAGGTAATATTCACATCAAACATCCGATCGAGAATAAAAATCTTTATCCTCTTTGGCTGTGGCATTGTTCATTAGTGCTAGATAAACTGGTTCGAGTATTTCAAAAACTAGAGATCAGCAAATCACCAAAACCCCTTGATACTGAGACACCGCTGAACTTTATTTGCAGTTAAAGATTTCATTCTTTTAATTAAATTAAAATGTGACCCTGAACGTATAACAGAAGTTGCATTTGTAAGAGGGGCTAGAATCAACATTTAGTAATATAATATAAAATTTTCAGGTCAGAAGTTCCAATTTAGAGTTTCTATTCATTAAGGATTTTGACCCTTTGTTTTCCTTTAATGCCATAGCAGTAGTTTAGTCTCACGTTATTACACAAAGTTCTTTAAAATCTGTTCGGAGCTGCTGGTCAGTCCGCTGTTCAGTAATAACTTTGGTTTGAAGTATCTCTAAAAATTTGGATTTAGTTCATAATTCAGTTTTTATATTAGTCATAGCTTCAAAGTGCTGTCTAGAATAGTTTTTTTAATGATGCATCTGCTGCTAATTCATTAAACCACTATCCAACATGAAGCATTTCATCACTTCTTAGAGCCATGGTTTCTTTTGAAGCCTTTGTATCTAGCTATTGTTTGAATGAGATTGAAATGACTAAGTTATGTTGAGAGGGTAAGTGGAATTGTGGAGAAAAAGAGTAAAGAAGTACTGTTTAAGAAAGTAATATGAACGTGTTACAAGTGAAATGAATGCCTAAGAATGAATCTTTCAGTTCTAGAAAGTGTCTAAATAAATACAGTAAGTAAGTAACTAAATGGTTCATGGAGTGATTGCTTGTTTCTGAGAACGTATATCGATTTGTTCAATAAATAATGCAGTTTTCCAAAATTTGTCTCAGCCAATAAATTAATCAATACCTTTTTTTTAATTAGCATGACTAGAGATAGCTTTTCTATAAAAATTATAATGTGCTACATTTTATGGTCAAAAGTATAACACCAGACAATCATGTTTAACATCACTCTTCGAAATTGGTTCTCTCTTTACTGGATTTTTTTTTTTTTTGGAGCATAGCTGTGGGAATTTCCCATCCAGCCACAAGAGCATTAGTGAGGTCAGGCACTGATGTTGAATGAGGAGGCCTGGCGCACAACCGGGCCTTTCAGTTCATCCCAAAGGTTTCAGTATAGTAGAGGTCAGGATTCTGTGCAGGGCACTCAAGCCTTGGCAAATCCTGTCCTAATGGAGTTCTCTTTGTTCATGGAAGGGAAATTGTAATACGTCAGCGAACAATTGACAATAGACAATTGTGTGTTTCCAACTTTTGTGAGAGTAGATTAGGGAATGTCAATACGGGTGTGATTTTTCGGTGTGCACATACTTTTGGCCATATGTTTTTTTTTTTTTTTTTGCACCTTCACAAGTATGTATCTCCGTTAACCAACACTCAGTTCCTGATATGATGTCTCCAGTGTTCAGCGTTATGAAGCCTGGTGAAATAGGATAGCCAGAATGGTAAATCATAGTGGAGTGATAATTTGAAAATGAAGACCCCAGTTTGTTATTCCGTTTCATGTAGTGCTGTTAATTTTAAAGCACATTATTTATAGTGAGTCATCTCCTCAATAAAGGTTTTTAAAAGTTACTAATAAACTGAACATGTCTGCAATCAGTGTACCTTTCTTACATTACTGTGCCATATAAGCGGTCTCTTACTCTATTAGTATTAAAATCTGTACAGTGAAGAGGAGAATAATACAGTGTCCAAAACAAACAAATGTCGCAGGATATTCAGCTGCTGTTATTTCACTGCAGTCAGCTCTGTAGTTGAGAATGCACAGAACGCTGTTCATCTCACCACCTGCCTGTGTCACTCAAGTCCAGCCAGGCAGTGAACCAGAGTATCAATAACAGATAGAGACAAGAATAATTAATAGGCTTGACACTTCTGTATCAAACCCCAGATATCTAAAGAAATACATCTGAATCAAATGATTTAGGTTTATATATTCAAAGAATTTATTCTTAATTTACTCATTTTCATGTATATTGAACAATATTCTATGATCAGTTCTTCGAAAGCTATTAGATTTAAAGATGTACACTGGTTTTTGTTACTACTTTAAGTGTTGCTTCCCTGAAACCAACATGACAGACAATAATTGATGTATCACATGTCTGTCTAAATGTAAAGCATGAAAAGGTCCTAAGATAACTTTGCATGCGTTATTTGAATAATAAAACCGTCTGGAAATATTAATAAGCTTCCGAATAATTTATCTAAATGGTTACGTTTAAAAACAACCTGAAATAAGAGAGTAAGACGGACAGGGTTTTTATGTTTCATATAGTAGACAAAAGCACTGTAAATTTCTGAAATTGTGTAATCAAAGTAATTTAGATAGATAGATAGATAGATAGATAGATAGATAGATAGATAGATAGATAGATAGATAGATCTGTATTGATACTGTAGATGTAACTGTAAAACTTCCGAAGGGAAATTCCACCTGTTCACACATCTTACAATATATTCGATTTTACATGGGTTTGATGTGTAATCCCTACATTGTGATACAAGATTTGTCTAGATTTTTAATTGACTGTCAAAAGCCACAGTGAAGCACATGTCTCACTTCAACTTAACTTCAATGTTATTTTGAAACATAAAGTAATCTCTCAGTACAGCTGATCATAAAGTAAGCTATGCTTTCTCATCCCATACATTATTGTCGCTCCTGGCCTCTTGCCCAGGGTGTAGCTGGATCGTGTAACATGCAGAGGGGAGTGCAGAAAAGGAGAAGTAAAGCACAAGTGTTTACCACACAAATCAGGTCAGAAGGGTGTGACAAGATTTAAGAGGGATCAAATTGATTCGGACGCCATCCACCTAATCCCTAAAATATCTTTAGTACATTCCCAACAGTCCAAATAGACAACTCTTCCTTTCCCCTTTTCCCACACAGGTGATTTATATAGCAATTAGGAAATATGTCAATAAATAATCTTAACTGCAGCAAGGTATTGGCTATTTAGGATTTTTAAATTGCAGTATGAAAGCACGGGGTTAGTTGATCTGGAATTGTTTGTGGAAAGGAGATTTCAGCACCATCAATCAATGATTCTGGTGCCAAAAATTTAAGCTCATGGAAGTAATATATTACATAAATTCAGTAAGAATGTTTTTTAAAAACATTTTCACAATTTGTAAGGCACTCTTAAATAAAATAAAATAAAATAAAATAAAATCCATGTATATCCAATATCCAGTTTTACTAACGGAACAGTCAAGCCATTTTGCCATGTGCCTCCAAGCACTTTCATTTACCATATGTCAGTCCTAAAAGAGTTTGTGTTACAGATTTAAATTGTGAGCATGGATGTGCAGTGGGATGGATCAAGAGCATTTTGAGACAGATATGGGTCACAAATTGCCAAACAGCAATGCTAATAGATTAGGATACTTTTAAGCCCAGTTAAGGATACATATAAATAGTTCACACCTTGAATGGGGTGCCAACCCACTCCAGGGCATAAGCACACGCATATCACACATATGGGGAGAACATGCAATCACCATGCACACAGCCGGACGTGAAATTTGAACCCCCAACCTTGGAGGTGCAAGGCGACAACCCTAACTCAATCATCGTCTATACCACTTTATCCTGTATGCAGGGTTGCGGGGGGCCTGGAGCCTATCCCAGAAAACTTAGGGCATGAGGGTGCCAATCCATCACAAGGCACAAACACTTACATTATTATTTACACAGTTTGGGAAATTTAGGAACATTAATTGGCCTAATTTGCATGTCTTTGGTCTGTGGGAGGAAACCGGAGCATCAGGAGGAAACCCACCAAGCACAGGAGGAGGCAGGAATCGACCCAGGACCCTAAATATGCAAGTGAAAATTAACTAAAAGGATTTTTTAAATTTAATTTAATGTATTAGATCAATTAATAATTTTACACATTCATTGTTCTGTTCTGTTTGATGCTTACAATTCTTTCTAGAAATAAGTGCTTAAAATTAGCAAAAGTACCTGCCAACGGAACAAGAAAATCAATGCTTAAACAGTAAAATAATAAAGTGTGTCTATAAACAGATTTAATAGTCTTATATTTAGTGAATTGCAATCTTCTATTAAGAACTGGTAGTTTAAGCTGACGAGATTCAAGGTATTTACACTTGCTAAGATGCCTTTTTTTTTTTGCTGTGGATATAAAGCCCAGTCCCTCACAAACATGGCGGACAGCTGATGACGTTCCCTCAAAACCGGCGGCGGGTTTAGATGACGTCACATCAAGCGTGCAGGCTGGTTGAAAATAAGGTAGAACTAGCTTGGTAGAGTTTGGTATGTGAAGTTTTATGGATTTGCTTTTTGATGTTATATCGGAGTGTGTCATGTATGAAACATTTTGCGGCATTTCTACGGTTTTACTATTTGATGGTGATTTAATTTAAATAGGTATTACTCGAGTGACTTTGTAGGATTATTTTTGACACCCTGAGAAAATCTGTCCGGCTAACTGGCTAACTAGTGATAGTAGAATGTCGTAGTCTGTT
The DNA here is from genome assembly GCA_011419295.1 of Clarias macrocephalus. Lineage (NCBI taxonomy): Eukaryota > Metazoa > Chordata > Actinopteri > Siluriformes > Clariidae > Clarias > Clarias macrocephalus. Next base: position 22,583 of record JAAGKR010001871.1, read on the forward strand.
TTGGTTGGAAATAACATAATATATGTATTTTTTTTAAAGAGTAGAATAAAGTAACAGTGATGCATGAACTAGTTCAGGAGCTTAATAAGTGATTAGTAATGCTGCTTCGTATTTTCAGTCATTAGTAATGTACTTTCCATTTCATACCTTCTCAGCAGGAATCAGCAGAAGCATCATGTCCTCTGATGCAGTCAGTGATTCCCGAGCTGATGTTAAGGAGCAGGAGGTCCAAGCTGAAGGAGCTGAGACACTGTCAAAGAGACAGAGGAAAAAACTTCTCAAACAGCAGCTATGGGAAGAACAGAGAGACCTACGCAAGTAAGTCTGCCGTTAATAGTCAAATAAATGATTAGGGAAAGAAATGTTAATCGATGTAATAAAAAACATCACAATGTGTTTATTTTGACTTGGAATAAAAGAACATGGACGGTTCAGAGACACTTCGGAACGACTTCGAAGCAGTTATTAATGAGCCTGTGTGGTTTTTTTTTTTTTTTTTTTTTTTTTGAAGGTGACAGGTGTGTTTTCTTGCTGAAAGCGCTTCTCTGATTTGTTTTAAATGTGAGTTTTGTGAGGTAGCTGGTCTCTCCACATTACTACGTTCCATACTGATCAAAGGTTAGCATAATAAACAACTGTAGAACACCTGTCACGCGAAGTGATGCATATCCAGTGATGTCTGTTATCACCACTTGCACTATGACTCTCATCAATCCAGTCGGATTGCTCGGTGAGAACTAACTGTTGTATAATTGTAATTTAAACTGCGATATATAACTGTTAAATGTACCGTTTCGGATTCAAACATATTTATCTAGGCTAACACCAAATAATTTGATGTTTTATTAATGATGTTATTAAAAATAAAAACAAAAACTTAAATTATTGACAAGCTCAACATAAATTCTCTATCTGTAATAAATTGCATTCTTTTGCAACAAAATATTTGCACAGGTCCAAATTATGGTTTCAATTGTCATGTAGTGCAACACTAATCAGCACACACTTGTGATTGGTCGTTCATGAACGATTCATTCTTTTTGAACGAGTGTTGTACATGATTCAGAAGAGCGAGTAGTCTCGGAGAGTGATTCGTTCATTTTCTACTGGGTGCGCATGCACAAATCATTGCAAAACCTCCGTAGGTTATGTACAGGAAACAGAATTGAACGTTTCTCGATGACGAGTCGTTCGTTTGTTTGTCACGTGACTCCCATAGACACTATGCAGTGCTATAGATTCAAAAGAGCGAACGACTTAGACTAGAAGATATGAGAGGTGAGCTGCTCATTCTGTTTTTCTTAATATGTCCTTAGCTGCATTGTAATATTTTCATTACTGGAACTATAGCCAAAATTTGTATATGAAGACGAAATGAACTCAAATGACTCAAAAAAAGATTTGTTAATTTTGATGGATGAGATTCAAAGAACCGAGTCACTAAAATGATTCAAACTTCCCATCACTAGCACACACTGAATGTATTCATTATTTTAGTGTTTGGTTTCACAAAAAGAATGGGAACTTTGTGATTTTACTAAGTGAGAAGTTTCTTTTGTTGCTCAGTGTTTAATATTTTAGAAAGGTGATTAATTAGACAACAGTAGTAGTGTTTCCTTGCCACCATCGCCATCACCCTTCGCTCATCAGGGACACTAATCATTATGATCTATACACATTTTTACTTGCTCATACATATTTCTATAATCTTATTGTCATTTTGTAAAGATGCTTTGAGACAATTACCATTGTTAAAAGCTCTATATAAATAATTGAGTTGAATTGAATTGTTACCCAATGGTTCAGATTATTTAAAGGTTATGAGAACTTTAGGTAAACATCCTCTAATCCACCATGTTTTTCTACAAAGCTCAAGACACTTTCACATTATATACAGTAAAGTTTGCTAAAGTATGAGGGCAGAGTTCTCTGAATCACTCTCTTACGTTAGTGGATTATGGGTTCTATAACCTGTGATGTGTAATAAAATGTGAACTTTATATTTCTGGAGAGAAAACCAAAAAAAAAATCTGTTCTTGGACCATTTCGGTTACTTTGTTTTTTGGGTGCCACTACTGGACACACTTGAGCCATTTGTATCTATTGTGTCTCATCTTGTTGAAGTGATTGGGTTTATAAAGGATAGTCAAGGGGTGTGTACAAATACTTTTGGTAACGGACATTATAGTTTGACATTCTCATAAATTATTAACCTTTAGGCAGAAGCGCAAGGAGCGTAAGCAGCAGAGGAAGTTGGAAAAACAGACTCAGAGTGAAGACAGAACAGATTTTCCAGACAGGAAGCGTGTTCGCAAAGAGGCAGAGCCCAGTCCTCTCCGTCTGGTCATAGACTGCAGCTTCGACAATCTCATGATGCTCAAGGTGGGACCTGCTCAATTCACACTGCAAATATTTATACATGGTTCAGTTGTCCAGTGTTTTTTGTCATGGAATTGAAGTGGCTCTGTTCATGCATTAAGCAGTGGTTAAACATTTGATGAATGAATCCATGATTTAAACTCATATTTTCATGTTCAGGATGTAAAGAAACTTCACAAGCAGATTCAGAGATGTTATGCAGAGAACCGAAGAGCAGCACACCCAGTGAATGTAAATTTACAACAATGTATAATATTAGTTCTAACTGTTCTTAATTAGAAATGTGTCATAACTCAAATAATGTTTTCTACAGTTTTATATAACAAGCCATAATGGGCAGCTGAAACAATATATGGATGAAATTAACAAAGGCTGGGTCAACTGGAAGGTAAGAACTTCTAATAATGATAATTTTACTTATTCATAACATAACTAAAGGTCAGTTTATTAGTGTAAGTCCATCCCTTCCTTATAAATAAATTGTAAACTTCAACACGTCATATAATGTGACTGTGCAGCATTTCTTGCATCATTTAGTATTCAGGTGGATTTTCAAACTGAGTGACCTTTTAAAATATTGAACTGGATTTTTCAAGCCTCAGCTATTTTAATTGTTTACTGTGAAAATTTCAGAAAAGAAAAACTCCCAGCAGTTAACAATAATGTAGATTTAAAAAAAATAAAAAAAAAAACAAGAAGGCTGAAAGAGAGAAATCTCACTTATCACAACCAGTTATATCACTGCATGTACAGAATTATTTGAATTTACATTTTTGAATTTTTATTGATGTACAGAATATAGTCACAGGACACAACATATATAACATTATGTTGAATTGGAGTCCGCGGTCAGTGCCTGTCTGATGAAGTACCAGAAACTGGGAGCAGTATCGCATGATGAGAATTGAAATGTTAACACATTTAAACCTTTGGGTGTTTGTTTTCATGATAAATTTGAATTGCATTTGTGCACCCTATGCAGTGTAGCTTGAAAGGGTTGTTATTACACAAGCCACAAAACCTTAAGTTGGTTTATGTATTATATAAAATAAAAAAATTAAATATATAAATGTTTACTATATGAGGGGCATTCAAGTCAAAATGGGAAGGTTTTCCATATAATCCCTTGCTACACTGAAGTGGGCTTCAAGACACCTCAGCTGGGATTGCCATTCAGCTTTCTTTAAGATGTTTGCACCATTCAAATGTTTTACTGCAACCGCAGTCTCTTCAGCGTTCTGTGCTTGAAATCTTTTGTAAATGTCAGTCAGGTTTACGCCTTCATTCGCAAGAAATTTCATCTCACTTTGTTCTTTGACTTGTATATTTTTTGTCATAGTGAATTGCAGGTATGTTTGACAACTAATCACCTGTCAAATGTCATTGTGGTCTTTAACACTTACAGGATGTCCATGTCAAGTCAGAGCATTTTCATGAAGTCTTAAGCAAAGAGGATTTGGTGTACCTCACCTCTGACTCACCCAACACTCTCCAGGAACTTGATGAGACCAAAGCCTACGTGATTGGAGGCCTGGTGGACCACAATCACCATAAAGTTAGTTTCCGGTGTTGAAAGCATTTGTATGTTAATATTACAGTATGTGTTGCGTTGATTTTCATGGAAAAAAACATCCATAAAATGAGGTACATCACAGAGGCATTAATGCTGATACTGGAAAAGAGTGTTTATACCGATACCATGCCATTCTGCGACAATAACGCGCAGTATAAGAAATTTGTTGCAACCAGTGCTTCTGCAAACACTGTATACGCAAGGGAAAAAATGTCTACAGACAGTCCTATGTCAGTGGAAAAAACAACTGTCCTCTCTCACAGAACATTGTTCTGGATGATCAGCAACTATACATCCTTGACAGGAAATCCAAAAATATAATAAAAACCATCTGATCATAGCCGGTCTCAGGATTCAGTAAATACAGTCACTGTTTATTTAACAAAAATGAAGCCAGAAAAGAAGAAGAAGAAGAAAAAGAACACATGTGGGCAATGCTAAATACCCTCATGATTCAATAGCTTGTATATCCACTTTTATCAGGAATAACCCGAACCTGTATGACTATCTGTCTCTTACTTTGTTGTGCAGGAATTTTGGGCCATTCTTCTTGGCTTATGCACAGTTCTCTTAAGGTACAGCCACAGCACTTCAGTTGGGTTGAGGTCTGGCCTTTTACTAGGCCATTCCAAAACATTGTGGTGTACAGTAGATTTACTGATGTGCTTCTGATCATAGTTCTGCTGCATGATCCAGTTTTGGCCAAGCTTTTAGACTGTCAGCTATCAGACAGATGGCCTCACATTTGCCTTTAGGATACTCTGAAATACTTGTTCAGTCTTCTTCTAATTAGTGCTGTCATTGACTTTAACATTTAACATGCTCACTGAGGCCTGTAGGGTCTGAGATGTAGCCTTTGGGTTTGTTAGTATTTTTCAGGGCATGGCATGGTCTGACATTGAGGTGAATGTGCTGGGACGTCCACGTCTTTCTGTCGTGAATGCTTTCTACTTGTAAACAGTCTTTCTCACTGTAGAACGATGAACTCCAAATATATGTGCAGTAATTTGCTTCTGTAAGACCATTGCTTATGTCTTTACATCTTGGTATTGTTCATCTATTGTACATCTGGAGCAATACATGATTGCTCCACACCAGCAAACTGCCAAACCCCTGCTTTTATAGAGGTCTGCAAACCTGCTGATGATCAATCAAAAACAAAAAAATAATTGCATGATGAATAAAAGTTATATGTTGTTTCGTTGAGGTTGTATTTGCCTATTACAAAAATCTGCTATGATCAGATGATTTTTATTATGATTTTAATTAAAAAAAAAAAACACACAGAATTTACAGAAGGAGTACTAACATTTGAACATGATTATGCCATAGAAGTTTGAAAGTATCAGTGGGTTTCCATGCTATATTGCAGTATTTCCACTTTTAATGTGACTTTGGGAGGATGAAACACGGGGAAAATGTGTAGGAAATATTGGAGGATTTTGATGTATTTCATACAAGGGTGCCTCTTGCCATCATCACCAGCATGTTGTCCCTCTTGTCGCATATGTTTCAGGGAATATCCTTTAAACGGGCCACAGAGCTTGGAATCGCTCATGCTCAACTTCCACTGGGAACTTTTGTCAAGATGAACAGCCGCAAAGTGCTCGCCGTCAACCATGGTAATGCAAGACACATTCTCACACATGCAGACACACAGAGGGGAACACACAGTTTTAGCAAAAAAAAGACATGAGCCTGTGAAAACCCCATTGAAATTAGGTTTTATGTGATGTGTGCACAAAAAAAAAAAAAAAATTCCACAAATATATTCCACGCACAGACACGCCAACTTTACAGTTTTAATATATGTATACTGTAGATTGGAACCTCCGAGACCATATCTTTGACATGTGTGTTTCTGTTAACAGCAATCTCTTAAAAACGCTTATATGCAACAAAGCCAGTAATAGACTAAAGCAGACTTTGGTCTACTAAAAATCAATTCAAACAAATGAATACTTCAACAAATGTATGGCACTCCTAATATTCAAATGTTTGCATAAATGATCCCAAATGATCCCATTGACAACAGAAGTTAAAAGGGTTATTAATATTGAGCTAATTTGAAACTGGTTACACCTCAGTATAAACATGCTGACATGTTTTTCTTCCTTAGTGTTTGAGATTATGTTGGCATATCTGGACAAACGTGATTGGCAAGAGGCTTTCTTCACCGTACTGCCTCAACGTAAAGGAGCTGTACCTCTGGACCAAGAGGACAAAGAGGAGCAGGATGAGAATGAAGAAGACTCTGATGCATGTGAGCCAGGGACACAAAACAGTGATTATACAAAAGACCAAAAAAATGGGAAACAGGAAGAACTTGAAACACAACAAAACCAGTCAGATTCATGCGAACGGACTGCTGTGTAAGAAGAAGTGACCAAGTTTTTTTTATTATTATTATTTTATTTAATTTTTTTTTAGGTTTTTACTTCATGCCAGATGTTGGAAAGACCAATACTGGGAGAGATTTTTGTTTTGCTTACCAGTGCCTAAGTTATTGATATTTTTGTTTCAACAGTAATGAAAGTGATTTTGAGATACGAGTGTTTATCTGCCAATAAAGATGAGATCTGATCTACTGCCAAATGTACTGTTTATGTCCAGACATGTCATTGTGTTTTCAAGTTTTTTTTATTTCCAAGAAGAAATAAAAAAATAAATAACACTAAATGGGCCTAAGGTTTATAAATAATCACGCACACATGTGAAGAATCCAAGTGTTTATGTACTAAATGGCTGGAATTATGTGGACACCTGACTATCACACCGATATTATTCCACGTGCTGTTACTCCAATGATGGGAGTACACTCAGTCACTCACAGTCTATACTGCTTTATCCTGAGTACAGGGTAGCGGGGGGCCTGGAATCCATCCCAGAAGACTTAGGACGTAAGGTGGGGTACACCCTAGATAGGGTGCCAATCCATTGCAGGGCACACACATACACACGCACTATGGGCAATTTGGGAACGCCAGTTAGCCTGGTCTGCATGTCTTTGGACTGTGGGAGAAAACCGGAGCACCCAGATGAAACCCACCAAGCACGGGGAGAACATACAAACTCCATGCACACAGGCATGAGGTGAGAATCGAAACCTAGAGGTGCACGGCGACAGTGCTAACCACTAAGCCACCTATGAGAAACACAATTGTCTAAAATGTGTTTCAGACCTGCTCAAGCATGTGACTGCCCTGGACATGAGTGCTGCGGGTCTTTCTCCCTGACACTTGCTTAACTTTGACACCAGGTGGCATCATCATGTCACTTGGATAAAAGCTTCCCATGACACAACAGGTATTTCATCCTGTGTCACTGTTTTCTGGAAGGAGAAACGTCTGTCTGCTGCTGTAGTGCCTCGGGCTGTAACTGCTTTTGGTGAAAAACAAGTTTTAAAGTTATTCTTCATCTGAAGGCAAAATTGTGCAAGTACGACACCAATGCAGCCTCTTGACAACTTAGAATAATTAGAAGACATTGAGTTTGTCATCATTTCATGTCAGTAGTGTATGATGGGGTAGTCAGACATTGCAAAAAACTTGTGGTTGATGATCAGTTTGGTTCTGATAAACAAGTGAATGAGTCACATTCTTTTAGTCAGACCTCACTTCCTGTTAAAACAAAACCAATGTACTGCACAGGCTACCTTCACTTTAAATATAAACAGCATATCTCAACAGTGCCAGCATTGTTAAATACAAAATTTGGGATTTTATATAAAAATAATGAGCTTCTTTTGGATGCTTCCGTTAGGGGTCGACACAGCGGACCATTTGTCTCCATCTAATTATGTCTACCACATCTTCCTTTGTGAGTCCAACCTCCTGCATGTCCTCCCTCACTACATCCTTAAACCTCTTCTTGGGCCTTCCTCTTCTCCTCCTGCCTGGCAGCTACATCTCTAACATTCTCCTCCAGATATACCCCTCATCCCTCCTCTGCACATGTCCAAACCATCTTAACCTCGCCTTTAACTTTGTTCCCAAACCACCCTACCTGCGCTGTCCTTCTAATATACTCATTCCTAATCCTGTCCATTCTTGTCACTCCCAAAGCAAGTTACAGCATTTTCAGCTCTGCTTCCTGTCATTTTGTCAGCTGCAAGGTCTCCAAACCGTACAACATTGCTGGTCTCACTACCGTCCTGTAAACTTTCCCTTTCATTTTTGCCGATACCTTTGTTACAGATCACTCTACTCTTCTCCACCCATTCCATCCTGCCTGCACTCTCCTCTTCACTTATCTACCACACTCCCTATTGCTTTGGACAGTTGACCATAAATATTTAAACCCCTCTCTTTCCCACTTTACGTCTTTGCAGCACCTTTCCCCCAACCGCTCTCTCATTCTCACACATGCTCTTCGCCTTGCTCCTACTGATCTTCAGCCTCTTCTCTCTAGTGCATCTTTCCACCTCTCTAGACTCATCAGCAGCAATCACAACATCATTTACAAACATGGTGACTCTTGTCTAACCTCATCCATGAATCTGTACATCATCACTGCAAACAAGAAGGGGCTAAGAGCCGATCCCTGGAACAGTTCCACCTACACCTTAAACCAGTTGGTTCAACCTATGGCACACCTGTAACACTGTTTTTGTACATATCTGACACCACCTTCACATACTTCTCTGCCACTCCTGACTTCCTCATGCAGTACCACAGTTCATCTCCGGGCACCCTGTCATACACTTTCTCTATATCTACAAACACAGAATGCAACTCTTTCTGACCTTCTCTATACCTCTCCATCAGCATTCTCAAAGCAAACATGGCATTTGTGGTGTTCTTTCTTGGCATGAAGCCATACTACTGCTCACAGATCATCATCTCTCTTCTCAACTCTTCTCAACTTCAACTACTCATTTCATAACTTCATGGTGTGGCTCATCAGCTTTATTATGATAATAATATAAATTATTATTATTAAAGCTAATGGGAAAACACTCAATTAGCTCAATGATTAGGGCATTGGACTACTGATCAGAAGGTCCAACCTCTGCCACCATCAAGCTGCCACTGTTGGGCCCTTTAACAAGGCCCTAAACCCTCAACTGCTCAAATATATAATGAGATAAAATGTAAGTCGCTCTGGATAAGGGTGTCTGTCAAATACTGTAAATGTACTAATTAAAATCTTTTCCTATCTGACTCATAAGCATTTAAAGCTTCCCTCATCAGGGCCACAGTGGATAAATCACCTATCTTTGGACATTGGAGATGAGACAGGCAATGACATTTCAAACATCATACAGTAGCAAGGATAATAACACATAGGTATGTAATGGCAAATTGTGTACACAATTACAAATTGTGCACTATAAAGAGCACACAGTCAAAAAAAAGTACACATTGCTTCAACCAAAATGACTAAAAGGAAATGATAGTGCACTATAATGTAATAATGTATATATTATAATGTAAATAATGAGAATACACATTGGACTGCAGTGCACAATGCAACAATTAAATTTGGCTAATCCATTTTTTGTTTTTCGGAAAGCAGGAAGAAAACAGAGAACCCAGAAAACGGCACATAAACGGAGGGTGAAACTCCATACAGACAGTCTCAGGATTAAAACAGGGCCCTGGAGCTGTAAGAAGGCAATGCTGCCTCCTGCACTGCCGTGCTATTTTTCCATTTATTAACTTTAGACTTGTTTTTTTATTGATGAAATGCTTCATTTTGATAAAGGCAGCTAGACAATCTTTTGTTCAAAGCTTTTGTTTTACTTCCTAGACATATCTGCATTTAACATGCACATGATTTTTCATAACATTATTCTTATTATACTGTAGAATCTTGCATCATGAGATTTTGTAATCTACAATCAGAAGCAATGAGTTGTTCAATCAAAAGCAAACCAATATCACTATATGATGACACCTGACCAGCACACCTGCCTATATATGCTTGTTGGCCATCCTGTTCCAGAACCATAGATTGTTTGTCTGTGAAGATTCCATGGCTAGGTACTTGATTTTTATTCATCTGTTAGCAATGGATGTGACTGACAAACCGTGAAGTCATTAAGTGGCTGAAATGTGCATCATAACCCTTGAGTACATTTCTGAATTGTTGGTTTCACTTTAAACCATTGGGCTCACCACTAATCCAACACTAAAGCAGCCATTGTGGCAGATCATACACACCACTCACATATATACCCTTCTGCCATCTGGAAAAAGGTACCGAAGCATTTGTGCCCTCACATCCAGACCATGTAACTTTTGTGCTTTTTTGCACAATATTTATTAGACGCTACTTCAACAAGAAATGTTTACTGTTTTAAATCTATCATCTCATGGACAATTTATTTGTACCTCCTCACAGATTATCACAGAGTACTACGTTGTGTCATGTTGTTGCTCTTTTTGCATGTTAGCATGTGCACTTTATGTTTGTCATAATTTATGTTGTATGTATCACCTTGGTCCGGGAGAAACATTGTTTCGTTTCACTGTGTACTGAACTATATATGGTTGAAATCACAATAAAAGCCTACTTGACTTGATTCTCAATACCTGCACAGAGTTGTGGGGCCCTGGAGCTGATCCCAGGAGGATTTGGACACGAGGCGGGGTACACACTGGACAGGGTGCCAATCCATTGCAGGGCACACACCCGAGCAAACATTGGTCGATGATGACGTCGTGTCCCTCGCCAAAACCAGCCGTGGTCGGACATATTAAGGCATAAATAATAAAAATATGTGACAGAACATTTCCTAAATGTTTGTACATGTCTACTGTTGGCCGGGGGTTGTATGTATATAGTAGCTGTTACTTTGACTTTTAGCTAAGTGTTGTTCAATACGTACCCTTCAAGCGAAAATTTGGATGATTGATGGCCGTTCAACTTTCATTTTGAAACTATTATTCAACCATGACATGTCGTAGGGACATCATTTCAACGGTCATCAAACGGAAAATTCTGGAATTTAACCTAACCTGTATGTCTTTGGACTGTAGGAGGAAAGCCACAAAGCATGGGGAGAACATGCAAACTCCACAGCCATAGACCTGATATGGGAATTGAACCCAGACCCCTGGAGGTGTGAGGGTATAGGGCTAACCACTACACTACATTCTGAGCTTTACACTCCAAGGCTGACTGGGATAACTAAGTGCTAATGTAGCTACATACGGTGAGAACCCTGTTTGACATTTGCATTCAGTCAAGTTATGTGTATTTGGCTGTTTGTAAAAACAAAAGAATGTCGCTTCAGTACCAGTAAATCAAATTTAATTGAATTACGTGTGTGTGTGTGTGTGTGTGTGTGTGTGTGAGAGAGAGAGAGAGAGAGAGAGCGAGAGAGTATGGGTGTGTGTAAGCGAGAGAGAGAGAGAGAGAGCGCGAGAGAGAGCGCGCGCGCGTTTGACACACACCTGTGTGAGGGACTGCGCGCTCTCGTGTAAGCGCGCGCCCACGGCAGAGGCGTGCGGTGCTAACAGGTGTCTGAAAGGAACAAGTTCACGTTATAAGTCAGACGATTTTTATATATAAAAAGAAAGAATCAGAGAGAACCTCTACAGAATGGAGTGATTTGTGTGTTTGTGTATTTGTTCAGTCTCGACACTGGTGTGTGCTGATCTGTCCGCATGAGGAGCTCCCGTTTCCCGGAGCAGAGCACTGAACGCGTCTGAAGATTTCTGGACTGGATACTGCTGCGTTTACTTCGCTTCTGCAAACGCAAAAAAAAAAAAAAGAAAGAAACTGCAGGGATTATAGAACTGAGAAAGGATTACTATTGTTTTTTTTTCATTCGGATTATCCAGTTTGCGTTACACACTTTTTTATTTTTGTTTTCCTCCCCAAATGCTGTTTTTTTTTTGTGTGAAATAAGCCTTGAGACGTCGTGTTAGGAGGAAAATCCGAGTGGACTATGGCAGTGTTGAGTTGTTTAAGGATTTTACTCATCTGGAATTTGTGTAAGTTTTTAATTGTGTTGTTTTGTCTTTCCCCCAAATTTTTTTTTAAACTTGTTGCTTAAGCGTCGGGCCTCCAACAACACGTCCACGGCTGTCTGAACTTTCAGGAAGAACTGGTTCTGGTGATCAGCTCCTCCACAAGTTTGTCAAAATCATTGTGACAGAATGGATAAACCTCTCTCTCTCTTTCTCTCTCTCTCTCTCTCTCTCAAACTCACATACACAATACTTTGTTTCATCTTTTTCATGCACTGTATTTATTACTGTAGCTAAATAATACATCTAAGCCTATTTTGGTTCTTTCATCTTTCTTAGTCTTTAAACATTTGGTGGCTTAGTCGTCAGCACTTTTGCTTCACACCTCCAAGGTTAGCGGCTCAAATCTCACCTCCACTCTGTATGCATAGAGTCTGTTTTCCTTGTGTTTGCTCATTTTTTCCCTTCTGCCTGCTCTCTGTTTCCTCCCACAGTCTAAGGATCTGGATCACATTAGGTTGATTAGTGTTTCCAAACTGCCTGTAGAGTGTGCCTGGGTGTGTGTGTGTGTGTGTGTGTGTGTGTGTGTGTGTGTTTGTGTGAGATTGTGCTCTGTGATGGGTTGATATCCCATCCAAGGTGTCTCCTGCCTTGTGCCGTGAGTTTCCTGAGATCGACTCCACTGTGTCCGTACACCCTATGATCAGTATAGATAATAGATTCATGTTCACTTTTTCAATTTGGCAATGTCAACAAATGGCTATGAAAAAAAAATCATAATAAGTTGATCCTTCCCTGGTGGCACATTGGCTTAGTGGTTAGCACTGTAGCCTTGGACCACATTTGATCTTCACGTTGGGGTCTGTTTGCATGTTTTTCCCGTGCTTGGTGGGTTTCCTCCAGGTACTCCGGTTTCCTCCTGCAGTCCAAAAACAGGCAGATTAGGCTAATTGGCATGAATGAGGACGTATGTGTGGCTGACAGGATAAAGTGGTATAGACGATGAGTAAGTGAGCAAGAGACCCATCCCCCAAAAATTAAGGCGTAGGTATGTTTCCCATGTTGTTTGACATCAAATGGCATTTTTTTCCCTGTCCAGGACAATATGGCAATTAAAGCGTTAGGAGCTACAAACTATCAAAAACAAATAATCAGAACTGTCACATTTATTGATTAGGATGATATTATCATCACATTCGTCATCCTAATCAAAATATGTGGTGATAATATCATCCTAATCATCACATTCATCATTATCATCATCTTCATCATCACCACATACATTCCCACCACAGGAGAGATAATGACACAAAATAAGCTGTTCTTTACTAGGCCTAAGTGTATCATTGAGGAGTATGTAGAGGGGAAGTTTATCAGATATTCAGTATCTGTGTGTGTGCTTGTGTGAGATAAAGGGAATGCAAAGTGTTATATGTTCACAGTATATGGTCTATAAGTCATTTTAGTGAGTTTGGGTATATCTGTTTAAATGACAATGGAAGAAACAGGTCTTTTGACATCAGTAGCCTCCTAATGGAATGTCTGTGATTTAATTCATTAATGCTGACTAGGTAGAAGTTTGGAATGACAGTTTGATTTTTTGCCACTCCTTAGAGAGGAGTATCAAAGCCAGGTCTTGTAGAGACAGAGCCCTACAGATCGTTGTATTTTCCTTCATTTCATATCAAAATTAGGTAAGCTGAATCAGGTGGGATGGATGCTAGACTCTATGGCGCTGTGGCCTTCTTGGACCTGAGTGTGAACAAAATAGATTATACAAATGCAAAAGAACAATTAATACTTCCATTTATTCTTATGTTTGAGGTCTTAGGACCAAAGTGGGCAATTTTTTAAATATCAAAAAATATTAACACTCAGGCAAAACAGTGTTTCATGACTTTGTTGGTCAAATAAAACATGAACATACGAATGAGGAAATTCTCCATTTGCCCATTGTAGAGATATACCCTTTAAATGCAGGTGTTGTACCCATTATGTACAGTGGCTGAGTTTTCCATGTCTCATCTGTTGTTCAATGTGAAAATAATATAATAATTCTAGTTCTTATTAGTTGTATTGGTAGTGATGTGTTTAAGCAGAAAAATTTGGCCTTAACCAAAATATGAAACCAATCAAGTCTCCAACCACATTGCTTTGGCTCATTTTCAGTCGGATATTTTTTTTCATATCAGGTGCATGCTGTATGCCGAACACACCCATGAGTGTAAATTAGTTATCTGATTTGTAAATACGTGTAAAAATCAAATGTATGTCTCGAAACTGTGTTACACAAATCTGCAGCTACACTGTCAGAGGATTCGAGTCCACTCAATACACTGACCTCTGCAAGTGTGTTTCCAGCCTGAGCTAATTTGTAATAAAGCTCTGAACAAGTTGAGCAGCATATCTCTCCCTGCGTCCTTAAGCCATTTCTGCACATGTTGTTTAGCTCCACCCTTCCTCTAATACACTCACTCCCTTTTTGTATTGTTATGTGTTTTTCATTTTCTCTTAAGTTTTTGCAAGCATCCACTCCACCCTTTTGTGAAGGATCTTTTTTAAGATGACTTTCATGAATATTTATGGACAATTGCCCAGTAAATGATGCATAAAAATGATTCGGTTAAATATTATATGACAATATTAACTGCATTTGACGGTTTTATTTTTGCTCTAAACACAGCAAACCACAATCTTTTAATATTCTTAAAGGTTATATTACAGTACATTTTCTTACCCTCTCTATTTATTTTGTAGTGGTCTGTGCAAATGGAGGAACATTTGTGATACCCCCAAGTTCAACTGTGTATACGTCAGCAGAAGAAAATGTACTTCTGCCCTGTAAGTTCTTGCCAGCAGATGGGGAGGTGGTCATTCAGGTTATCTGGAACCATGTTAAAACAGATGGGACCGAAGTGCAGATTATAACTGCTCATCGTCAGGAAGGACAGCAAGGTACAAAGTGTTCACTGTACCCCTTTGTTGGCACTAAATTAAATGTTTAACTGTACCTTTACTGTATTGTTATTATTGTAATTATTATTATGTTGTTGCTGTTAATAATAATAATAATAATAATAATAATTCTGTAAATTTTGTTTGTTACAATGACTGTAGTTAAAAGCACTATCCAAATAACATTGAATTGAATTGAATTGAACTGAATTGCTCTAAAGGATGATTATGGTCCATTTATCTATGTTGAATGTTTAAACGAACACTATATCCATAATTCCAGGTGAATTATTCATATTGAAAGTATTGAAAATACACTGTAATAATGAAAGGCACAATTTCTAACAGTTGTTCGTAAATTGTTGAACTTCATTCAATTTTGCATGTTGTTTACTGTAGACAGTAGATGACTCACAGTTAAATCTCCATGAATGAAGAAGTGAATCTTATGCACATTCAATGTATACGTGGAAAATAATCCTCCCTTTTATGGTTTTTCTATCATATTTCCAAAATAAAGTTTTCATGCTTTCTCTTAACTTTTGTGTGAGGTGCTATTTTAGTGTTCTTGCTGTAAGAGTTTTAACATCCTTTTTTTTCCTTCTCTAGAATCTCCTGCCTATGCAGGCCGTGTGCGCTTTGAGGACAGCAACCCCATGATCAACTCGGCTTTGATTATGCTGAACGCAGTGCTGTCAGATGAGGGAAGCTATACCTGTACCATTGCTACGTTCCCTAGTGGAACCCTAAAGAGTCAAGTGTCTCTTACTGTGTGGAGTAAGTGTTTTTAAATTTCTCACCAATTCATCCTTTCCTCCCCACACCATGTACAAGATTGATGTATAACATATAATACCAAAGCACAGATGATCTGATATAGAAATGTTGTGCATGATTATCAGTAGATTGCACCGTTTAAGTTCTGACAGCTGTCCATGGTTGAGAGCAGAGAAACAGAATTAGCTGTGTTTTTGGTGTCATAAATGCCATTGTCAATCAATAGAACATAAGCTAATAGCTGGTCTGTGACCTCACATATGAGGAACGATGCAGATATCATTTCATTTTGAGTCTATTATACTGTCCTGTGATGCAGATTAAAAACAATAACAAGCTTTTGCCTTCTCCTAAACTGATCACATACCCTAAATCAACATGCGCCTTATGAGTGGCTTGTTAAGAAAAGGGTATAGCTGGGCACCTCAGCGTTTCTAAGGTCTTTTTTTTAAGCTAGTAGTACTGCTGCCCCACAGCTCCAGGTTCCCCAGTTCGGTCCTGAGTTCAGCTTGCTTTCATGTCCCATGTAAATGTAGATTTTCTTTGATATCTCCAAAATATTGCATTTATTGGATATTCTTAATTGCCCTTTAAATGACTAGCATCCCATCCAGAGTCTACTCCAGTATTAACACCTTAAAGTATTTACTGAACATGCATTCTTCTTCTTCTTCTTATTATTATTATTATGAGACGTTGTGAAAAAAAACAAAAATTGCACTGTTAAGTTAGAGATAGGGAATTTTGAGGATTACCATTCTTTGAAATGAGGGAGGAATATATTATAAGGAGGAAAAGATTATATCTTTTCTACATTTCTAACGTACATACAAAGTTGGCAAAGATCATCATTTAGTGCTCTGGTCTAATAATCAGTGGAGAATTAAGTTCAATGTAATTATGTCATAAAATCTAGCAATTGTCTATAAGCACATTCAATCAGAAATCACATAAAGACAGTTTGCTGATTTTCAGTAAAGCAGCATTAATGTGCGTTTAACACTGCATTTATACAACAGTTCTATCGAGTAAGTAATATTTCAGCCAAAATATACCCGGATGTTTTGTTTATTTTTGCTTAGTCACTACAAAAAAAAAAGACATCCTGGATGTGGGTTGCCATGAGATGCACAAACTGACTGACAGCCCGTAGTAAGTGTAGTCTGCACACTGCTTGTTTAGTTAAATTAGTGGACTGGAACTATCTGTATGAAGTTGATCTAATTAAGAAATAGTAGAGGTCCTTCATTATGTAAATAAAGGTTCGAAAGGAAAACCAATGAGCTCTAAGAAAAACCACAAAATGACTTAAAATGATTCCCCTTAGGCTTCATAAATAGTGCAACACAACAGCGTATTCAGAGGGATACCATATTCTGTCACCCCTGTCAGTCTGTTTGACACTAAACAATGATGTCATGAAAATGATGTCATTGTAATCATCTATAGTATAATAGACTTCTTATTAAAGTATAATCTAATTAGCCATAACATCAAAACCACCTGCCTGATATTCTGTAGGTCCCCCTTGTCCTGGTACCAGGTTCAAACCCCAGTACGACCAAGCAGACCCTTAACCCTCAACTGCTCATATACGACATATGACAAATCGCTCTGAATAAGGGTATCAACCAAAGGCTTTAAATGTAAATGTAAGCCTTGAGGATGTGTTTCTATGGATCTGACTGTTTGTCCAGCACATTCTACAGATGCTTGATCAGATCTGGGCAATTTGGAGTCAAGTCAACACCTAGAACTCTTTGTCTTGTTCCCTAAATCACTGGTGACTAGGTTTTACAGTGTGGCAGGGTGCATAATCCTATATAATATTGCTGTAAGAGCTACAATTAGGGAATGCCGTTGCCATGATGAGGTGTACTTGATTTGTGATGATGTTAGGTGGGTGGTATGTGTCAAAGTAACATCCACATGAACACCAGGACCAGATAAGCCTCCCTTGACTCCACATATGACACCAGTGAGCATTGAGTGCCCATGATCCTGTTGCTGGTTCTATAGTTGGCCTTAATTAGATGTTTTATGGTAGGGACTAACTGCCGCACACCAGGAAACTGCTGTTTTGAAGATGCTTTGACCCAGTTGTCTTGCCATCACAATTTGCCCATTCCCTATTTTTCTAACGCATCAGCTTTGAAAAGTGACTTGCTGTCTAATATGTCCCACAGTATTACAGATCCCACTGTAATGAGATATCAATGTTATTCACTTAATATGTAATGGGGTTACTGTTTTTGGTGGTCATTGTTGATCACTAATCCTCCATCAAGTCAGTAAATGTAAAAAAGGGGGAAAAAAAACAAAAAAAAAATTCCCTTTTCCTGGAGTGTGTATATATTTTTGGCTGATTCTGTGTGTCTGACTTATATATACACACACACACAAATAATACACATACACACAAGGAATTGTCTACATAGAAAGATGCACCAAATCAGCCAGCTTTTCAACTAACATGACTTTACATGTATGGTGTATTGTTTGAAGAACAACAATACCTGATTATTACTTGCTTCTTTTCAGACAATGTTTTTAAGATGATGTTTTGATTGTCAGTAGAACGTAAACAGTGGCAACTGTACAGGCATTTGGCCTAAATTACTCATTCTGTTGATGTATCTATAATGCAGCTTAGATGTGTACAGTATAAAACAGAGAGATTTAATTATAGTAGTAAATGTTAAACTTTCTAAGCCTTGTGTTTTCTTTTTCCCCTCAGCTAAACCAATCTCCACATTGGACCCTGTTGTTCTAGTAGAGAGACAGGATTTTCGACTGGCTGCAACGTGCCGTGCAATGGCTAAGCCTCAGCCGGGTCTCTCGTGGGAAACAGATCTGCCAGGTCAGAGCCAGAACCGCAGTATGGACAACGGCGTCGCTTCCATCCAGTACTTCCTTCACCCTCTGAGGAGAATGAACGGACGAAAACTGGACTGTCTGGTCTGGCACCCGTCTCTAAAAAGTCCACGGAGGCTCACCAATCAGCTCATCGTGCACTGTGAGTTGAGTCAGGTTAAATAACATCAAGGTTTTATCGAGTCCGTCACTTGTAGGTGTTACGCAAGCATGGGGTATCTGGTTTGTTAGAATATTTTTGTTTAGAGGACTGGTAGTCTAGTGTAGTCAAGTCTTTGTTAGATATAAAAAAAATTTAATAATTTGTTTTTTAAAACATCATGACTTGGCCGTAAATCATTTAGCACAGTAGGATGAATTACCTAATTTAAGAGATTAAGTTTCTACCATCCCTACACTTCATTAACACTTAAACAACAAATAGAAAATACTCGGTTTTATCTGGTTAGCTGTTCTGAACCTGTGTTTTAACATGTAGAGGCTGGCTTTCTAGCACCTGTTTTGTGTCTGTCTCAGGACTGCGATTACCCAGTTTCTGTCTGATTCATTGTCTTAACATCTTAAGTTACGAGAAATTCAAACACTGTCTGGGCGTGACCACCTGAGCAGAATGTTATGCATTTGTTTATAAAGAGTGTGGTTCCGCAGGATTAATATTTTGATATGATTATTATTATTATTTTCATTCACACTGTTTGCTGTAATATAACAGCTTACAAGTAAAAAAAAAAAAAGTTTGTCTAATGGTGTGTGTATGTGTGTGTGTGTTAGACCCTCCAGAAGCAATAATCTCGGGTTATGATGAGAACTGGTATTTGGGTATGGAGGGGGCGAGACTACAGTGTGACGGTGAAGGAAACCCCAAACCACACAACTTCACCTGGACTAGGTAGATTACCACTGCCGTCTGCCTCTCTGTCTGTTTTTCTTTTTTTGTTTTTTTGTTTACAAAAAAATGAAAAAAAAAAATTCCTGTGAATGTTGTTTTGATCTAAAATTTAAACAACGTTTAATGCATTCTTTATGTTTTTGATGGTAAATTCTGATAGAACCGTGGAATTCAATGAGATTAGATTTAATGTACTACTAATATCAATAAACAGGATGGATGCCTTGATAGAAAGCAAACGAGTAAGACTTACTCTTAGAAGAAAATGCTGTAGTATAAATTCAATCTAGTACAATGAAATCACTTTAGCCCTAGATTCGTGAATCTTCTTCATGGTTTCCTACAATACATGGATAAACAACTATAGTAAACGTTGCATAAGCAATACTTGTTTTTCCCAAGTTCCGTCCAAGGAAGGTTGTTTTTGTGTGTGTGTTTGCTCCCAGCTTCGTGCCACAGTAATCCTGGCTCAAGGTGTGGTATAACAGTGATTCAATCTAAATATATTAACACACCCTGATTGATTCACTTCCTAGGCAGATCGAACTGTTTGCAGTCAAGTGACCTTTATGACCTCACTGACATGAATTTTCTTCAGACTTCATTTATATAGAATCTTTTTTTTTTCACTTCCTATTAAGGTAACATCTGTTTTGTAATTATGTCATAAAATTTAGCGATTGTCTATAGGCACACTCAGTCAGTTGGACAGAGTTAGTTCCTGAACTTTGTCTTACAACACACAAACACACTCGCACACACACTCATTAAACATTTCAGCAGGCACCCTAAGTGGGAGAACCTGTTCTGTGCCTGCTTGGTGCGAATGCAAAGCGAGTCAAGTAAGTGTGTCCTTGTATCGTGTTCCAGCTTGTGCAAAACCGTCAGGAACACACACAAACGCAGAGCTTTTCACACGAAGGAGGGAGAGGTGGATGAGAACATTGGGAAAACGGTAGATGACTAGTGAATGAGTGGACATGCGTTTGGGAAAGACGGACGCGTAAGAAGGCGTAGGAACCGCCGTTGAGCCGTATGTCTGTGTGTGTGAGCGGGTAAACGTGATGACATACAGTACAGCAGTCCTCTTGCCGTCTTTATGCAAACTTGGAGCTGCATCATGGAAAACATCATGTAAAGCATTTCCCACATGCTTCCTTGAATTTTTTTTGAGACAAAGCATAATTCATGACAGGTGTGAAATGAAAATAAACGAATGGAAATCATTGTTGAATTGTTGAATTGAGATGGTTGTTGATCCTTGAACGGTGTGTACTAGCTCTATCCATGTAACTTCTGCTGTTCAGGTTAAGTAGAAATATGCATCTAACAATATCTTTCCATCTCACAGAAAAGATGACGGCTTACCAGATGGTGTGACTGTGGAGAAGGAAACATTGAAATTCAACAGGCCTCTCAGATTAACAGACAAAGGAGTGTATGAGTGTGTAACCACAAATACTGCGGGGTCTGGGAAAGTGGACCTGCTTGTAGAAGTTCGAGGTATCTGCACGTTTCTTGGTACATGTGTGTGTTTTTTCAAAAATATTTTAGCCTAAAGTTATAGTTTATTGACAATGAAACTTGTTAAAATTCCATAGGTCAATTACAGATGTTAATATAAAGCACTTAAGCCAAGAAGACTATGGTTTATATCATACAATAGTTAGTTAGTTTTTTTTTTTAATCTGCTGTGATGTATTATGCATGTAATAAGATAGCACTTATCTTACATCAAGAACAAGAACTTGAACCCAGCTTCACCTGCTGTTTTCTGATTTTGATTCTACTTGTTTAGATGCTTAACATTACTGACACCTAGTGTTCATACCGGCACATTATCAAATAAAGAATTATACATTACTGTATATATACAGTACTGTATATGTGTACAAAATATTTACAAGGTTATTTGAGTTGAAGGAGAGTGTGTACACTAACAGCTGTGTGTTTGTTGTTTCTCTGTGTTTTCGTGTATATGACAGAGAAAAAGACATCGTTCGTCATCGTCCTGATGATCATCATTGGAGGAGTTGCAGGGATGTTGGTGCTTATTCTGGTGATCGTAGTAATCATAGTAAACCGCCATCACAAACAAAAAAACAGACAGCTGGCTATGGAGCTGAATGAGAAAAAGTAAGAAGACGTTTTTAGTTTATTTTAACACAACACAGTTGTTCAGTATAAACACATCATTAAATCCATAATCCAAGTTATTTCAGATTTCATTATTGATCATTATTGATTTTTTTTTTCCCAGGGAGGAAATTAGCACTCTATCGAGACAGGCCTCGATCAGAAGAGTTGCCTCAACATCCATAGAGAAATACCAGGTATGAGCTCACACACCTGCTATAACAACCCTGCAACAATGTAGCACTATGTTTTAAACAATCATTTGTTCCATTTCTTTTTATTTTATCAGATGGAAGAGAGCATACCTTTAAGAGTTGAAGGAACAATACGGACCAGTCTCAGTTCATTGGTCGGTTTTTGCCCTTTTTCCTGTCTTAACTGTATTAACTCTTTTAATACACTTTCACCTGATGATTGGCTTTCTTTTTCTCTCTATTTCAAAATGTATAAACAGGAACGACCCCGCTCTCGAGACAGCCATTCCACTTTAGGAGGGCTAGACTCTCTGGGTCGACCCGCCATTTATAACACATCCAGACGAGGCAGGGAGCGACCAATGGACAGAGAGAAAGATGGAGAGAGAGGTCCAAGTCGACCCAAAATAGACCCTTACTCGAGAAGCAGCGATATGTCACTGGTGCATCCGGTATGTACTGTACACTGTTGTGTCTCAAGTGCTGTATATTTAAAAGTATTTATGACTGTTGTAGAATATCTTCCGGGGACGCCTCTATGCAGTCGATAAATTTTACGCTTGACCTGTTAATTACAGCAGGTAAAGGGTAAGGATTGCTTAAGGGTAAGGAAGGCTCAGCGCTGGCCCTCTGGCAGTTCATGGGTCTAAACCGACTAGACTATATTTTTAGCATTAACTTTTGACATTGAAAGAAAAATCCACTCACTCATCACTTGTATGTTCATTTTTACAGTTAAAATATGATCTTAAGTGGCGTAATGGAATTTGAGTTTCACTTTGGCTAACAGGTTTTCTACATTACCCACATTGCTGATATTTGCAGCGGTGTGTTTTATCTCCACCTAAAGATGCAGCTCAAATGTGTACTCCTCTCAAACCAATACCAGTGTCAGCACCATCAGATCTGTTATTAATTAGGGCTCATAAAGCTAAATTGGGGCTCATAAATGATGATATTTATATTTCTCAATATATGATATGATACTGAACATCAGGGGAAAATGGTGACTGAGAAAGGAGTTTGTGCTTCTTCTTTTTTTTTTATGCATCTCGAAGCTTGACTGTTCGCATTCATTTTAGAGATCACTGATAACTGGTGAAACTTGAAAAATAAGAATATCATGCAAAAGTTAATTTATGTCAGTAATGCAACTTAAAAGGGGTAACAAATATATGAGATAGACTCATTTCATTCAAAGCAAGATAGGTCAAGCCGTGATTTGTCATAATTGAGATGATGGCGTACAGCTCACGAAAACCCCAAATCCACATTCTCAGAAAATTATAATATTGTGAAAAGGTTCAATATTCTAGGCTCAAAGTGTCCCACTCTAATCAGCTAATTAAGCCATAACACCTGCAAAGGGTTCCTGAGACTTCAAATGGTCTCTCAGTCTGGTTCAGTAGGAAGCACAATCATGGAAAAGACTGCTGACCTGACAGTTGTGCAGAAAACCATCATTAACATCCTCCATAGGGAGGGGAAAAAGGTGCACACCAGCAGAGATAACCGTAGCTTGGAGAGGATTGTCCGGAAAAGGCAGTTCAAAAGTGTAGATGGATCCTGGACATGGGCTTCAAATGTCGTATTCCTCTTGTCAAGCCGCTCCTGAACACCAAACAACATCAGATGCGTCTGACCTGGGCTAAAGAAAGAAAGAACTGGTTTGTTGCTCAGTGGTTCAGTGTCCTCTTTTCTGATGAGACCAACTTTTGCATCTCATTTGGAATCCAAGGACCCAGAGTCTGGAGGAAGAATGGAGAGGCACACGCTACAAGATGCTTGAAGTCCAGTGTGAAGTTTCCACAGTCTGTGTTGATTTGGGTAGCCATGTCATCTGCTGGTGTTGGTCCACTGTTCTTCATTAAGTCCAGGGTCAACGCAGAAGATTTTGGAGCACTTCATGTTAGTCATATGCGCTTCCTTTCGCAGATGAGCTTTATGGGGATGTTGACTTCATTTTCCAGCAGGACTTGGCGCATGACCACACTGCCAAAAGAACCAAAACCTGGTTCAATGACCATGAGATTACTGTGCTTGATTGCCCTGTACTGAGCTGTACGCCATAATCATCTCAATTATGACAAACTATCTTGCTTTGCATGTAATGAGTCTATCTCATATATTAGTTTTACCTTTTAAGATGCATTACTGAAATAAATAAACTTTTGCACGATATTCTAATTTCACCTGTATTTCACCTGTAATATATATATATATATATATATATATATATACTTGTCTTGTTCTTGTTTGTTCGTTTTTAGGAGAGTCTCTTTCACCCTCCTTTACAGCCTTCCCCTTTCTCGATGGAGCAGACTGCTGAAATTATCAGATCTCGGAACGGTAGCGCCATCCTACCAGCAGATGGCAGACCGCAATCAGGAGGAGGCAGCATAACTGGCAGCAGAGCAGGCAGCAGAGGGCATCATTCCCCCTTAAATTCAATGTACCCCACACATTTAGATAATGAAGACATGAGGCCAGTCGATGAGGGATCAGAGGTCTCCAGGGGTCAAATCGAACCCGATGGGATGGATAACGGAGGCAGCGAGACTGCAAGTTCGCAAATTTCCGAGGCAATGTCCAATCACTTCGAGCACACCAACGGTACCCTTTGGCCTAAGCAGAAACCCAACAGCATCTTACTAGCACCGGAGATCACTCGGTTTCCCCTTGTCCATACAAACATGATTCATCACCCTCCTCAGATAGTATAGCTCTCAGACTTCAGCACTGCGCACCATCGTTGAGTCTCAACATCGAGACTGGCATCAATACATTTTGGATTCTGCAAGACCTTGGAGATGTATTGAGACTGGAACTTTGGCAAGTGAAAAATCTCACCTGAATGTAAAAAATTAAATAAAATAAACCTAGGTGACATACTCTTCTGTACTACTTCTGCGAACGGTTACTGCAAGGTTGGCAATTCAAGCTAGCAATTTATCCTCATTAAAAAAAGACTTGTTTTTATACGCCATACATCAATTCTGTGGTATTAAGTAAAAGACTGATGTTCCTTGATGCATGTTTCAAATGCACACATGCTTTTTTTTATATAGATGAGTATTATAATGCAATACTTTCAATGAGAGAGACTTGTCACTGTGAAATGATGGCGTGACAAAGAGAGTGACCAGTGTCCTCCTGTTCTTTCTGCCACACAGTTAAAACTGCTTCACAGCACCCAACCTCAGGATTAAACCTCTGTTTACCTGGGAACCTTTCTTCCTAATAACCATGAATTACAATGGCTTTACCTGTGAGCTATGTCTTCTTATCACTGTATATAAAAGTTGCAGTATATGCAGACATGAAGTATTATTAACCATATTTGTACATGTTTTGTGTAAATGATTTTCCTGGTTGGACTGGGGCATCACTTTAAGGCCTTAAAAGTGTATTTTAAATAACCATATTATGACATGTAAAGGCTTAAGCACTTACACTCTAAGGAACCTTGGAGGGTCCGCACATCCACTCCTCACATTTATAATGCAATATTAGCCTGATCATTTTGCATGTACAGTAGTTGCTGGATGATATGCCTTAGGGTTCAGGGATGGAAAAGATGGGAATTTTAAGGCAAATTACTTTAATACATTATAGAGCTTCTTCTTCTTCTTCTTTTTTTTTTTTTTAACAGTACGCCTGTATAAAAGGACAAGTCTTACCTGCAGTTTACAGATGTGTTTAATTTTTATAGTCTTTGTTACAGTTTGCTTAAAGTTTTGTTACCATTTGTGTGTTATGACAACCTGTTAATTGTGTGTTGCTTCTGTGCTACTGGTTAGTGCTTGGAATTTGGGAAATGGTGCTAGGTATGTGCACTTATAAACATAAATGTAAAATAATATGCTGTATAATATTACATGTTTTGTTATTTCTATACCTTTTCAGTTTGTTGACAGATTATTGTCCTCTCTGATGAATTCGTACTTATTCCTAGACACAGTGGACAAATGAAAGGCCACATAAGAAGCAAAATACCAAATGTATCATTAATTATGATCTTTAGTACCCGCTTTATCCTGGTTAGCATCATGGTAGATCCACATGTGCAACCCCAAGAAACACATCCTGGATGAGATGACGGTTCACTACAGGATACACAAAGATTTTTAATCTCAAATGGCTGACAGCGCATTTGAGGCACTGTGGCCTTTCAACTCCAGGGTCGAGGGTTTGATTTCTGCCTTGGGTCTGTGCGCATGGAGTTTGCATGTTCCCCACATGCTTGGTGGGTTTCCTCCGGGTACTCCGGTTTCATCCCACAGTCCAGAGACATGCAAATTAATTTACTTGGTGTCCCAAAAATTTCCCCTAGTGATGTGGGTGTGTGTATGCGTTGAAATGGCACCCTGTCCAGTTTCCTGGGATAGGCTCCAGGCCCCCCCACAACCCTGTACAGGTTAAATGGCATAGAAGATGAATGAATTAATGAATGAATGAGACAGTATGTAACATGACATTGACATCACAAGAGAATGATAGGCAGATTATAATTTTTTTCTGTTGCACCACAGAGCTGAGTATTTAAGACTGTAAAATAAATAATTATGGTTTATATATTAATTCATGTGTTCTAATACCTTATTGTTCCTGTAACAGCACTTTCACATGAACTTGTACAAGTGAACACCAAATCTAAACAGATTAAAATGTGTTCTATAAGAAAGAAAAGTAT
This sequence comes from Clarias macrocephalus, assembly GCA_011419295.1. Taxonomy (NCBI): domain Eukaryota; kingdom Metazoa; phylum Chordata; class Actinopteri; order Siluriformes; family Clariidae; genus Clarias; species Clarias macrocephalus. The sequence goes on from JAAGKR010001871.1 coordinate 48,972, forward strand.
TTAATGGTTGATATGGTAACATTTTCTGTTTAATTAACATTTTAAGAAAGGAGTTAGGTCGTGTTCTCATTAATGTTATAGTAGCTGTATACACTCATTCCTCTACATGCCGGCCTTTTTATGGTAATAAGACAAAATCCAGATGTTAGATATAATGGAACGAAAAATCCTGAAACCTGAAGACAGATTTCATGAATGGTCAGACACTTTAAAACTACTTAAATATTCAACTTAAAAGTTTGTTCAGCCTATTTCCTTCTTTCTTTGTTATTGTGTGAGCCTCATGTTTTTTGCAGGTGCAGCAACATTTGGAGTTAAAGGAAACTTAAAGGTCAGAGATTGCTGTAGAACTAACAGCATCCTTACTTCCTGTGTCTTTGCTACTCGGCATTATTCATACTCTAACTTACATCTATATGTGATGCTGAGTGGTGCTGATTCTCATGTTTTTTCTAAGGTAGAAGGAAACTAGATAACCTGAAGGAGACCCATCTAGCATTGGGATAATACAAGCTATGCACCTAATGATAGGCCTCTGTAACTCATTGTTGCTGAGGATATCCCCACAATGACAGCCTAAAGATCAACATTAAATTACTGTGAAGTGTACCATGTTTATTTGGATAGCCTTAAAACTGCAATAGTTTGCATTCATGTTACCATTAATGAAGTCCCTCACAATAGACTTTAGGTTAAAACTATATAAAATTTAGAAAAGACTTTAATGCGCTATACAAATACCAATAAATAATTAAATTGGAATTAGGTGGCACGGTGGTGTAGTGGACAGCACTGTGGCCTTACACCTCCTGGGTCGTGGAGGGTTCGACGATTCCTGCCTTAGGTCTGTGCTCGTGGAGAAAATGCGTGTTCTGCATGTGCTTGGTGGGTTTCCTCCTAAAGTCAAGGACATGGAGATTAGGCTAAATGGCATTCCCAAATTGCCTGTAGTGTGTGTGTGTGTGTGTGTGTGTGTGTGTGTGTGTGTGTGTGTGTGTGTGTGTGTGTGTGTGTGTGTGTGTGTGTGTCTTGTGTTGGATTGACCTAGGGTGTGTCTAGGGTGTACTCCACCTTGTGCCCAATGGCTCCTTCGACAGGCTCCAGGCGACTCTGTATCAAGATAAGCGTTATAGAAGATGAATGCTGAACATTTCAGAGATAATAGCTGAGCAAAGATACAGTCAGTCCAAACTCCAACATCATAGTAAAATTAAAGGTGGCAAGGCAAAATAGACCTATAAGTAAGGGGGCAAAGACCTATAGCAAGTGCTGTGGAAACAGCCGAATCAGGATAGGTCTGTCATATTTTGGTCAGGGAATGAAGTGTACACATGGGAATCGGATATGGGACACGCCTATATCTAAAAAATATATTAATAATTGCATTATTCAGTGGCATGTCATTACTTAGTGGCACGGTAGTGTGTAGTGGTTAGCACCTCCAGGTTCAAGGGTTCTATTCCTGCCTCCACATGGCATTGTGGGTTTCCTCTGGGTTCTCCAGTTTCCTCCTAAAGTCCAAAGACAGGCAGATTAGGCTAAATGGCATTCCTGAATTGCCTGTAGTGTGTGTGTGTGTGTGTGTGCTCCTGCCCTGTCTAGGGTATACTCCTCCTCTTGCCCAAAGTCTCCTGGGATAGGCTCCATGTGATCCTGTAACAGGATAAGCGGTAGAGAAGATGAACGCTCTTGAAATATGAAACCTCAGATGCCAAATTCGGAATGAATTGGATTTAGATTTTTTTTTTTTCCCGTTAATTCTCCCACGTGTCTTTTTAGTTGTCGGCTAGAGCAGGTTTTCCGGGCGATTTAAGACTTTTATTCTAAATTCTGCCCTTGAAATATGAAAGCTCAGGTGCATGATTGTGCTTCTCTGATATATATTTTTTGTCAGGAAGCTAAATAAACATCTCTTTAACTTGAGAAGCACACGACAAAAAGAACAACGTGTACACGTTCCTTATGTTTCCGTGTACACATTGCGCTCTTTGTGAGCGCAGAACCCATTACCAAACAGGAAATAGTCTGTTTGACACAAAGGCTGTGCATACTCCTGTGCTATGTAGTACGCGCACTGTGCGCTAACTGCTTGTTTTCCCTACTACACTGTGCAGTAGGGCAGTTCGCGCTGTGGGGACGCAGCCAGTTCCCTCCCTCTCTCCGGCTGTTAGACTGCTGTAGGTAGGTAACGCAATAAATCATATTCTTAATGACCGCGCGTCTCATCAGTTGATTGATTAATCTCTTTTGTTAGAGGATGTGACAGGATGTAGACGCATTTATAGGCTTTTCCTGCGGAAAAAGGCGTCTTCCGAGTGCCTGTCATTTGATGCTACATACCTGGACTCTTTATTCTAAGCATTTTGGGTGGCCGCTCGTGCGCAACCTCTATTCATTATTCCCTTAAACAAGCGTCCATATAAGATTACACATTTTAGACAAGCAATTTAATATTAAACAGAAAGTGTGTTCTAACACAGTCCAATGGCTTAGGTGCCGTCTCTGTCTCTCAGGCTGTGCATTTTCCCCCAAACCCGGTTATGCAAAACTGTAACGACGGACTGAAAGGATTCATTCACTGGGTGTGTGGGTGTGTGCGTGTGTCATGGTATTGTGTATTGCTTTTCCTGTCAAGTTGTCCTGTTTTATTTCCTGCAAAACCCCAAAAACCAAGGTACAGTACCCCTAACAGTATCTTTCTGGATAGATCGTGTCTCACGCGCATTCCACGCGCACGTTTGTTAGGCGCCTGTCTGCGCGCGCGATAATTTGTTAACTAGCTCTGTTCGTGAATGTTCTTTTGCTGTGCATGATGTGCTAACGATCTGCCCACAAGGTGTTTTGGGGGAAATAATTTCTGGATGGGGTTGTTGGGGTGTCCTGACAAATTATGCTGCCCTGTCGAAAAATGCTACCATACCATAATATGTAACTGGAGCATGTTTTGATACTTTGTTATAACGTGTATTTATTAGAGAACCTAGGGGTAGCATATTCTGATAGATAAAGATCCCCATCAGATAATGATCCATGTACATCATTAACTAAATTGAATGAAACAGATCCAAGCTTGTCTGTCTTTGCATGCGCAGAACTCTTACTATAAGAATTACAAAAATGATAGGTTGCATGGATTGGCAAAACAGAAGGATTTAAACTAGTAAATAACAAAACTGCATTATTTGTACAGTACTTTTACATTGAGAAGTGCACAAGCTTTTTGTGTTTGTGTGTTGTGCTTTTAAAATGCAGCAGCCCTAAAATACCTTCATGACCTTTCTCTTGAAATTTATATAAATAGCATACTAGTAATAAGCGTGAATATATTTTCTTGGCTTCTGACACTCCTCCTTCTACGACTCCTCCTATAGAACAATTGATCAAAATTGTTCTCGTATTCCTGAGCTTAAACGCTTTGGTTTATTAGGTTTTTTTTTTTTTTTTTTTACCATAGCAACTGATAGATAATACATGACTTAAGGGGAGATTAACTGTGGAATACTGAACATCACCAACTTCATTTACTGTGAAAGATAATAATATCTGACACATATATAATTGTTCATGTGTTGTGTTAGGACCCACAGAGAGAGAGAGAGACAGACAGACAAACTCTGAAAATGGGAGCGATTCATTCATTCCATCATCCATTTACTTTCTGCTTATTTGTTCAGCAATTCTTTCATTTACTTTGCTCAGGACTGACAGTATCTGCTTTACATTGCAAATCATTTCCATTTTTTTTTTCCAATTTCTGATCCATGTTTAAACAGCTTGGATCTGTTTTTTTTTCCCACACTCAACAAGGGCCACATTCAAACGAGGTTCTACATCATAATTATATCCGATATCAGAGCAATTGAATTATGCATTGCTCATATACATTTTTTCTTTTAATTGCTAGTTTTGAATCCAGAAAGATGCTTGCATGTAAAGATAAGAGTCAGACATCTGTGAGGTCACGATGACAGCATTAAAATGAGGTGTTTTTGAACCATTAAATGAAACAAAATTTAGTACAGTTTAAAGTTTACCATATAACAGTATGTGCTTCAGCTCTTAGATAGCAGCATCCAGTCTTGTGTATTGTATCTTTTGATTGTTGTAACATTATCTCTTTGTCTATTTCACTCACTCACTCATCGTGTATACTGCTTAACCCTGCATATAGGGTTGCAGGGGGTCTAGAATCTATCCCAGGAGACTTAGGGAATAAGGCGAGGTACACCCTGGACAGGGTGTCAATCCATCAGAGGGCACAAACACATACACACACTCATTCACACACTTCAGGCAATTTGGGGACACCAATTAACTTCTCCATGTCTTTGGTCTGTACACGGAGAAAAACCACCAAGCACAGGGAGAACATGCAAACTCCATGCGCAAAGAAGCATTAATTGAGCCAGGAGATGCAAGGTGACAGTGCTAACCACTAAGCCTTCTATGTTCAGTTTAATATTGTGTTCATGTAATATCCACATTTCACAAACTGTATCGTGAATGTTAACATGTGTCTACTCCTATAGTAAATAATCATCCATTGCAGTATGCCTTTTGTGTAAAGATTGGGTATAAGGAAGGTTATGCACTAAATAGTTGACAAAAAAAAAAATTGTGGAACATTTTAGCTATAAATATTACAATATTAAGCTATAACAAGATAGCTATAATCAACTGTCTTTGTATCTCCATTTAATGTTTTTTTCATGTCCTATCCAAAAAAAAAGCTGAACCCATGAGAAAATCAATTACAAACTAAAAGTTTAAAACTATGTGATTAGTTTAAAACTAATCACATTGTTTTATTTTTTTGTTCACTACACATGACCTTACACATGACCTTAAAAATGTCACTGGTGTTTTTGTGACTCAGATGTGGGAATCAGGGCTCACATGGTACATATGAATCACGGAGGACTCTCAGTCGAGTCCAGATAAAATGATTAGTCTTACTGTATTAACCTGTTGTGGGATTCAACTGCAGAAGCTGCAAAAACTGGACAGACTCCAAGAAAATTTCAGAGATCATAACTGAGCAAGGATACAATCAGTCCAAGCTTCAACATCATAGTAAACTTAAAGGTGGAAAGATAAAATTGACCTATAAATAAGGGGGCAAAGACTTACAGTAATTGCAGTGGAAACAACAGGATCAGAATCAGTCTGTCACATTTTGGTCAGGGAATGATGTGTAAAATTGGATATGGGACACGTCTATATCTAAAAAAAAATCTCCGAAGCATTGTTTTTTTTTTGCATTTTATTATAATTGCATTGGTCCACCCAGTGGCATGGTAGTGTAGTGGTTAGCACTGTGGCTTTGCCCCTCCAGGGTCATGGCTTCAAGTCCTCATGCATGGTGGGTTTCCTCCCATAGTCCAAAGACATGCAGAATAGGTTAATTAGGTTAATTGGGCAAATTGCCTATAGTGTATGTGTGCCAAGTGCTGGGTACTGTACTGTTCCATCTATCCATGAATAAATGCATTAGTTCATTATATTTTTATAATCAGTGCTGACATTGTGTGTGTGTATTATAGAATAGGAGGTAATGTGAGAACCTATTGTGGGCTTCCATTTATGCTGCACATAGCTAATGCCTGAAATATACTGTTTGCTTTTAATCAATATAAAGCCCAAAAGACTAGAATAATATGTAAAATAATTCATGTGTATACCTTTATGACTTGTACTTACAGAATAGGTTTTAACCTTCTGCAGTTACTCTTTCACTTTACAAGTTATTCTCACTTTAGCTTTTCTAGTATGATATTTTAACTAATTTTTAAGGCATTTTCATACTCAAAGCATCAGCTTTATTTGATGGAATTGCTGTTAGTCTCCGTGAAGTGCTATCGTACCATCAGCAGAGCTCTTGTAACAGGCTCTTGCTTCCTAGCTTTTATGGCTGCCACTTTAAAGATCGAGATGTTATGCATTTATTACCACTTAGTATGATTTGCATTACGCATGTTATAATATGCAGTGATTTACAGCCTTGTGCTTGCTTTCAGTGGCTATTAGTTGCTTGTTGGAGGATGAATGCTTGAAATTGCTTTGTTGTTTGTTCTTTCCAGTCATGTCCTTCAGGAGGGGTGTGGTTAGGCAAAGTAAGTTCCGACATGTATTCGCCCAGGCATGGAAAGCAGAGCAGTGTCTGGATGACCTCAGGGTTTCCCGTGTGACATGGGATGGCCAACTCTGTGCAGCCAATCCAAAGTTCATTGCTGTTATTACAGAGGCTGGAGGGGGCGGAGCCTTTCTTGTATTGCCACTGACAAAGGTAACAGAACACTATAACACTCCCAAACATGTAAAAAAAACTTATAAATATAAAACATACATATATTAGGGGGGGAAAAAAAAAAAAATATATATATATATATATATATATATATACAATTTATATAATATATAATTTATATAATATATAATAATTTTCAATTATTATTTAAATTTAATGCTTTAAATTTGTTTTTTTTTTTTCTAGAGTGGTAGAGTGGACCAGTCCACTCCCACTGTCTGCGGCCATTCTGCTCCTGTACTTGATATCCAGTGGTGTCCACATGATGACAATGTAATTGCCAGTGCTTCAGAGGACTGCACAGTAAAGGTATGGCCCATTTGAACCAAAGAACTTTTGGTGTCAGTTTGCCAGTTTGGGTGTAAAGTATGATTTGCTGTGTTGTTAAGTATAATTTTTGCTAGAATATTTTTGGTTAGTGGTTAGTACAACTGCTAAAAACTCAGGTCTTGTCATTGAAGATAGCAGCACATGAAAAGGACTGTTATACAGTATGTCAGATATACAGTATATCTACAGTTTATACACTATATATACTGTATAGCTTATGTTGATATCCATGCTTACATGCATTTATTTTAATATAGGTGTTTAAACCTTGTGACCTAGTGGTTTCAACACAGATCTACTGTAATTAGTAAACCTGAAACCTGAAACATTCTGTTTGTGTATACACAGTACCAGTTAAAAGTTTAGACACAAATTTGGATTTATTTTTCTACATTCTAGAAATTACTGGAGATTCCAAAAGTATGAAATAACACATGAGGAATTTGGTAATTAAGTAACAACAACAACAACAACAGTCAGCTGTTCTGGAATAGTTCTTGCAAGAACAGTATTGTCAAGTGCATTTGCAAAACCCATCAAGCACCATGATGAAACTGGCTCTCATGAAGATCATTCCAGGAAAGCAAGACTGCTGCAGAGGAGAAGTTCATTTAGAGTTACCAGCCAGTTAACAGTTAACAGCACATCAGATTAGAGAAAGCAGATTATTGCATTTGGCGGGGGGGGGGATATATTGGATATGATATAGAATATATATGCATTTGCTGTGGCATTGTTTCAACAAGCTTGAAGATGATGGGAGCATCAGACTGTAAAAAAATTTTCTCCAGGATATCCCAAATTTTTTTATTGGGGCTAAGGTCTCGACTCTGTGGTGGTGGTATGATGTCTCATGCACCATGAACCACTCTTTAACAATTTAAATAGCATCGTCATCTTGGAAGTCCCCTGCAATGGTTAGTTCTTTACCCAATTATATTAATTTCTGCAGTCTCCTTAGTTATTGTCTTTGCTGTATGCAGGTAAATAATCTGACCTTTCTAAACCATGACCACAAGATATGACTGTTGACATGTTTTTTTAAAAAACAAGACGCTACTGACTGCATCAGTTAGGATTACCTAACTCGTTGCCAGCGAAACCATATTAATTACTGCAGTAATTATCCAATAGAAGGCTCTTACTTATTTGCTTAGTTAAATCCGAAAAGTGCGTGTACAGTATTTTGCAAGTCTTTGTCACTGCGTGCTTTTTTAATACAAGCTTTGTTATACATGTTTATTTTATAACTTCATTATCAAGTCATAATGCATGAAAAAAGAAGCAGGTGCTACAAAGTGAGTCAAACTAAGCAGTTTATTGTACCTGAGACTATAGTTTAAGCAATGGTCTGTCACACCAATTATTGACTTTGTTTCATTAATTACTGTTTACTGTTTTATATATATCCATCCTTGCTCTACAACAGTTATTTGCATGTGCATAAAACCTTTGCACAGTACTATGTTTGCATACACATATACAGTAAATGGCACAAAAAGTGAACTGACTGCCATGTGTAATACTGCAACAACCCCACAGCTATTTGATTGATATTTCCTGGCGTGCATAATAAAAAAGTATGACTTGATATCTGTTTTTGCAAACAAGCCCTTCATTTCAGTTGAGCTTGGCTGAGCTGGACTCATTTGTTCTTGACACAGTACCACTGAGCTGAGTTATACTGTATGTAAAGCTGGCTAGTAATCATTTTTAAATGTGTGTTAGTTTTAAGAGTATTCTTTAAAAGATGGTCCATTAAAGGATTGCGTTTCGTTTATTTGCTGTGTGAAAGTGGTTGAAAGAGGTCTTGTGTTACACTGATGGTAGATATGGCACATTCCTGATGGTGGACTCATAACATCAATGACTGAGGCTACAATAACTCTAGAGGGCCACAGTAAACGAGTGGGCATTCTGGCCTGGCACCCTACTGCACTTAACATCTTACTAACAGCAGGTAATCTCTTTGTGTGTTGTGTGCTGTGCGTGGGAGTGGTTTTGCACTTTGCTTGCTTCAGATGCTAAATTTGGATAAAATAGGTTAAGTGTCTTTTGGCTCACCTTAGACATTGGTAGAGGTCAGAGGGTGTTCTTATGCTATGTCTGGGTTAGTTAGGATGCTGTAAAATTTTAAAAGTACATTTTGACAAAACCAACATGCAAATTCATAACTAGTTTCCCTAATTGTATCTGTTTTACACATGCATGTAATCCATTACATGCAGTAATCCACCGAATTGATATTCTTTTAACAGTATTTTCATATATTGAACTATTTTAGTGTATAGTCTTGGTTGCATTTTGCCACGTGATTTTTCTAATTGGTTTAATTGGTGGTCAAAAAGTAAAAAAGCTGACCCTATGAAAATACCAAAAGCAATTCATCCTTATTCTAAAACTTTGTCAGTATCAGCAAATTTAGTTTTGTGCATTTAAAAAAAAGTTTAAATGTTTGCTTTTTAATTCGGGCAGTCTGTCTGTGCAAGTGATATAAAACACAAAGCCCACAGAAGACACTCCTGCAGCTAGTTTGCATTAGCATGCAAATGTTGAAATTGTAAATTCTTGCATTCATGCTTTGAAATGCGTTGCTACACGTATGCGAACGAAGATCTACCTTCAGTTTGTTTACTTTGAGTTTTCCACTTGTTTTTTTTCCCCTTGTGTTAGGTTGTGATAACGTATTGTGCATATGGGATGTTGGCACGGGCGAGCTGGTGTACGAACTGAGCGATGCTCATCCAGATCAGATCTACAGCGTCAGCTGGAACAGAGAGGGCAGCGTGATCTGTACCACCTGCAAAGATAAAGCCCTACGTGTAATTGACCCTCGACGGGGAACCATCCTTAAGGTCAGTCTTAATGTGGCAATATATGAGAAATGTAATTTTTACTTTAAAAATATGTAATAACATAAAGATAAAAGACATTTTAAGTGTCTTGTATAATAATAATAATAATAATAATAATAATAATAATAATAAACACATATATCAATATAAATAACTTTTAATATTCATTTAATCGGAATTGGAAATATACATTCATAGGTCACTTTATTAGGAACACCCTAATACTAGGTAGGGTCTCCCATTGCTCTCAAAATAGCCTCAATTCTTCCTACCATGATTCTTCAAGATGATGAAAACATTCATTGCAGATTTTGGTCCATGGTGACATGACTGGATCATACTCTTCCTGAAGATTTTTCAGGAGCACTTTCATGCTACAAATCACCTGTCCGGTGACATTAATGCCCACTGAATTTATTGTCATTTATAAAACCAGTTTGAGATGACGTTTGCTTTGCATACTGGTGCATTATCATGCTGGAGTTAGATATTAGAAGGTGGTAAATTGTGGCCATCAAGGGATGCACATAGTCAGCAGTGATAATCAAATATGTTGTGGCATTCATGCGATGATCGATTGGCATTAACATGCCAAAAAATGTGCCAAGGAAACATTCTCACACCATTGCATCTCCTTCAACTCTGTCAGCTCAAACTGCAATTGCAAAATGCAATGTGGTCATTCTGACCTCTCTTATCCACAAAGTGTTTTCATCTGCAGAAATGTTGCTCACTGGATGACCTTTCTTAATTGCAGACTACTGAGCAAAGTCTAAAGACAGTTCTTTGTGATAATCCCAGGAACTCAGCAGTTATGCAAATACTTAAACCTGTGCCATCTGGCACCAACAATCATGCTATGCTCAAAATCACTGAAATTTAGTTTTGACATTTAAACTTTACAGAAATCTGCTGGCCAGTATCTACCTGTTTTTTATGCATTCCAGTGCTGCCTCACATTGCCTGAGTAGATAATTGTATGACTATGTGTACGGTGCTTAGTAAATTTGTAAGCATTAAAACTCTTCAAGAATTATGTTTTTTAATCATTTAATGTTAGATCCCAGCCAACGTCTCATGCTCGACACATCTCGTCTTTTTGTGAGCCAGTCACAGCTTATGAAAAAATCTTACATTTTAGTTTCCACAACAGTCACCTGAACACATTCGCGTGTGGAGGATTCTATAAGTTACATGTTCAACAAAAACTTGCATAACATTAATTTATTAAAAAATATATGAGGCATAAAATTGTGTGCCTATTTCTTTCTTTATTTTTAATTACAAGCAGTGTTCAAGTCAAACCGGGACTTTTGATTGTGCAGAATAACAGAATCCCATTATGAAAGTAAAAACTAGCTTTATTTCTCTATATCATCCCCTCCTTCACTATTGCATCCCAGCAGTCCATTAGTGTTCGGATACCATGAAGGTTGAAATTTTTCTCAGTATAACCGGGCTGCTACCAGATGCTTCACGTCTGAAATTCTGCCTCCCAGAAACTCTGTTAATGGCCCAAACATGTGGAAATTGATTGGATGGAAATCAGGAATGAAAGGGGATCTGGCAATAACTCCAAGCTGAGTTTCAGTAATGAGCAAGTGGTATTCGTGATTGATTGTGTTTTTCGTTCCCACAGAGACATGCGTCTCTTTCACAAGTTGGTGACAATTTATATGTGGATTTTCAAGGATCAGGTGTTTCATTTCCTGAACGTTCATAGGAACGACTTCAGTGAGCTACGAGCCACCTCCCCCATAATCATCATTTACGGACGTACAGCATTCGTTAAAATGTTTCCACGGTTTCTCATCACCGTACTTTGCTTGAAGTCTTCTGAAAATGTTAATCAGTTTAACGCCTTCACACATGAGAAATCAGTCTCAGTTGGACTTGATCAACCCCTTTGTATATTGTGATTTTGACTGAATATACTGTGATATTCAGTAAAATCACAATTGTGCAGCATGTAAGTAAATTATAGTAAAAAAAAAAAAAAAAGTCAAATTTTTTCCATAGTAATGTACTGTATATTGTGTATTTGCTAATTCTATGAAAAAAAATCATATTTGATACTATTTACCAGGAAAATTCAGACATTTCCAGCAACAAATTTTATAAAATATATTATTATTACTGTTTTAAGTGGGTTAACATATTTTCTTATATCACAGCAATACAATGGCAAAATCTTCCAGTGAATGTGGAATCACCCGTATTACTACAGCTCAGCTATTGTATAATAACCCATCTCTGTTTTGATCCTTCCGTCTACCTCAGGTGCGGGACAAAGCCCATGAGGGCACCAGGCCAATGAGAGGTGTCTTCCTGAATGACGGAAAAATCCTTACAACTGGCTTTAGCCGCATGAGTGAGAGACAGTTAGCCCTGTGGGACACGGTGAGAAAAAACACCAGGATTATTTTGGTTATTTCTTGATATGATATGACAATTAAATTCTGACAATATATTTCCAAACGTATGAAATGCAATATAATGATTTATGTTAACTGTTTTTTGCTGGCTATTTCCTTTCACATCCAAGTCTTTTTACATTTTTCTCTAGCTATTATTTAGGAAAAGTTTTATAACACCTAGCTAGTTTTAGGATTTAACAACCTAGTTGAAAATAATAAAATAAAAAATATGTTATTTAACATAGGACTGCATGGTGGTGTAGTGGTTAGCACTGTCGCCTTGCACCTCCAGGGTCCGGCCAAGTTTGATTCCCGTCTCTGTGTGTATGGAGTTTGCATGTTCTCCCTGTGCTTGGTGGGTTTCCTCCGGGTACTCCGGTTTCCTTCCACAGTCTAAAGACATGCAGGTTAGGTTAATTGGCATTCCCAAATTGGCCGTAGTGTGTGAATGAGTGAATGTGTGTGCCCTGCGATGGACTGGCACTCTGTCCAGTGTGTACCCCGCCTTGTGTTCTAAGGCTCCTGGGATAGGCTCCAGGCTCCCGTGACCCTGAATACAGGATTAAGTAGTATAAATGATGAGTGAGATATTTAACATTAGGATTTCAAACATCTTACTAGATTTAATGATATTTTCAAATATTATGATAAACATTAACTACCATGTTGTTGAAATTGTTGAAAATATCAGTTAGTGGACTTAATTTATAATGTGGAATGTTTATCATGAAAGCTTACAATCTAGAATTAGGACAAGACATTATTATAGACAATATAGACATCTGTGTACACATAGAAATAATGTTATGATGTACTAGTAAGCTTATAAATTTTTTTAGTGCATTTTCATGCTGTTTCAGTGTTTCATTTTAAATGTATGTTTTTATGTCACATCTATAACCTTATATCCATGTATAAGTTGCATGTGTTGTTTTATTTATTAGAAAGATTTCTCCGAGCCAATGGCTGTTCAGGAAATGGACACCAGTAATGGAGTTCTCCTTCCTTTCTATGACCCAGACACAAACATGGTCTATCTTTGTGGAAAGGTAAACCGATCCAGATGCACAGTTTCACTTTTACCCAACACTTAAGGTGTGAGATTTTACATGTTACTCGATTACCTTGTTTTATTACTAATAATCTTTACTGAAGCATGTTGATGACAATTGTAATTAGGATTTAGTGTGTGTGCAGGCCATAAATCTACATCATTTCTATCTTTGTCAGACTCATGGGCCACATCATGCTCACTCCAAAGTCAAGTTGGCCAGAAAAAGTTAATTGTCGTTTTTGTAGACAATTTATTAATTCCATGTCATAGAATCCTTAAAATGAGTAAATTATGGCAGTATTCAGTATTATTTAAGTGGGACATTCTGAATGGAATAAAAACCCATGTGTAGCATTGTTTCCTCACACCACTAGAGGGCTGGGTTCAGTTGTATGATAAGGTTATGGTCTGTGCAGCTTTTCACATGTTCGTTCACATTCTTGTGGGTTTCCTCCCAGGGTATTGGTTTCCTCTGTCCTTGCTGGTTGATGATTTGGCTACATTAAATAGCAATAGATATGAGTCTGAGCGTGTGTACATGTACATAGTGTCCTGAACTCACTAGACCTCTGAAGGTGTGCTGTAGTGTTTAGCACCAAACGGTCAATAGCAGACCATTTAACCATTTTATTCATCAATTATGAGAACCTCTGAGTGTTTTTTCAGCCCTCTTAGTCTTGAAAATAAAATGCAATTGAATTGTTTTATGTACCTATTTTTCAGGGAGTTACAAACAGGTGGACACCAGTGCCAACTATAGTATATTGTTGAACTAAACAAATATATATATATATATATATATTGTCAGTGGGTCAGCAAATGTCATCATCATGCTTGTCTCATCTCCTTTTCCCATCTATCTTGTATGGAAATTGGCAAAGCATCCAGGGCACACAGCCATAAGACACTGCATGCAAACATACTTTGTTTTTCCTGTGGATGCAGCATTTTCTTGGCAATTTTAGTGGAGATGATGCACAAGCATCCACTGTGTTGGCCTATATGCAACTATAACAACAAGACCCCTGTATACACAAGAGAACAGTTTTTGAATAGCTGTCCACTTTAGTGACCATTCTGCATGAAAGGGTTAAGTGCTCTTTTGTTACTGTAAGGCCTCCATGGATCTGGCTTGTTTTTTGCAGCACATGCCACAGATCTTGATTGGATTGAGATCTGGAGAATTTGGATCCCCAGTCAACACATCAAACATTACTGTTGTGTTCTTCAAACCATTTTTGAGACATTTTAGCAGTGAGCACCATTTCCATGAAGGGGAATACTTACTCAACAATTTTTAGGTTGGTAGTCCATGTCAAAGTAACATCCACATGGACCCAGTATTTTCCAGCTGAACACTCCCAAAGAAGCCCACGCCCTCTGCCTGCTTGCTTTCTTCCCATAGTGCATTCTGGCGCCATTTTATCCCCAGAGAAATGATGCGCGCACACACACACACACACACACACACACACACACACACACACACACACACACACACACACAGGAACATCCCACAAGAGCTGCGGTTTTGGAATTGCCCTGACCACGTCTTCTAGCCACCACAATTTGGTCCTAGTCAGAGTCACTCAAATCCTTACACACGTCACCGGTCATAATGTTATGGATGATCAGTGAATGTCTGATTTTTGCCCCTAATTTGTTTACAAATCTTTCAGTTCCCTTATGGTCCATTTTAATTTAACATAAAATCATTGTACTGTAAACTCACTTGTTGGCCGAGATTACAACATTTATTTGACTGTTATCACCCCTAATCTATATGAATGTTGTGCTCTGTTTAAATGAGACACAACCTCTTAAAAATTATGCAGTTTTGTTCATCTTCCATAATCTCTCCCGCAGGGTGACTGCACTATTCGCTACTTTGAGATAACCAATGAATCTCCTTATCTCCACTTCCTGAGTCTCTACAGTAGCAAGGAGCCTCAGAGAGGAGCTGGATTCCTCAGCAAGAGAGGGGTGGATGTTAACAAGTGTGAGATCGCGAGGTAAAAATATCTAGAGAACAAAATAACTGATATTTTGTAAGTGTAGAATAAAATCAGTGTAGCAAATAAAACAAGGTCAGCGTGTCTTATTTGACACATTTGTGGGATTGTTTTTTTGTGCTTTTTCTCTTATATCATCCAGGTTTTATAAACTCCATGAGAGGAAGGTTGAGCCCATCTCTATGACTGTGCCAAGAAAGGCAAGTTGTGTTTATTGCTTTTCATGTAAATGCTGTATTGGTAATCTTAGCACTATAGAGCCTACATTTCTTGCTTTCATAAGCACATTGGATAGTCTTAACATTTGCATTCCAAAAGAGGGATATACTTATTAGATTACACTGAAGATACTATGATCGAATTTAAAAATGCTGTTGTGTAAATGCCTTCCAGTCAGACTTGTTCCAGGGGGACCTGTATCCAGATACAGCTGGGTTAGAGCCCTCTCTGCTGGCTGACCAGTGGATTGCAGGACAAGATGCTCCTCCAGTCTTAGTCTCTATGAGCGGAGGCTACAACGTTCCTGCCTCCAAATATAACACACTCCGTGGAAGACCTAAACTACTACCTCAGAGCATCAATACCACAGATACAGCTTTCAGCACAAACACTGCTGGCAGACAGACAGAGAGTGAGAAGACACAGGTTAAGAAATGGGATGAGGGAGGGACAGAGAGGACAAGAAAAGAGGTAAAAACAGTAACTAAGTCACACGATTTAATCATCATCAGTCATTTAGGATTCAGATTGCATTGTGCTTTTAGGAATCTAGATTGTCTTATGGTTTCAATTGACAATATTTTTTATCTTATTCATCATTATTTCTTGTTATATTCTTATTTCTTCATCCATGTCTTCACAGGATGATCAGCTGGCTGATATTTTGAGAGAAGTCCGTGCTCTTCGTGCTCTTGTCTTAGCTCAGGGTCACAGAATTGACGTACTTGAGAAGCAACTAGGGCGATTGAACGAAGGAGAAGTGTGACCTACGGAGACCCAGAGCCTTAACCCAAATCTATGATAGCTTTACATTACAGTAAAGGGTCCTGAGAAATGCAGAATACCTTATGTGTAACATGATAAATACTAAGCACTGACATTTTATGCTTGTTTTAGATAGAAAAAAACATCTTTTACATCAGGTTCTGCTGCTAATTATAAACTGGTTTAGGAAAAAAAAATGCAATATGGGCTGATGTACTTGCTTGCATTTGGATGTGTAATATAAAAAAAAATGTCAAAGAGAGAGCAATATGGAACCTAAAATCTCATATGCTGTACTCTTCAGTAGCCTTTGCTATTATCTAGCCTTGATGATCTTAATGCATATTCGCATCTATAGGCCAGAACTGTTAAAAATCATCTTTTATACTTGCGTTAGAATGGGTTTCATTTTAAAAACAATGTAGCAGTTGTGATATTTGTGGTGTAGGTCAGTAAGTACACTTCAGTTTATACCGTTAGAGACTGTGTTTTGTGTAGCAACTCTGTGGGATGTGTGTATTCCTAAAACCGGCGTAGCACTAAGGATTCACTATTTCAGACGTTCTGCCACATTTCAATTTATATTACTAGATTATATTGCTGGATTACAGCAGGGCTATGATTTTTTTTTTTTTTTTTTTGCTTTTATTTTTCATTCCTGTCTACTTGTGCACTACAATCAGGGATGTCTGTTTGCTCATTTTTGTTCCTTAATCATATTGTTTACACTCTTTTTGTTTTATGAGTTGAAATGTAAAATACATGTTTTCTTGCAGATCTGTTTCAAATAAAATCATAAGCGTGTTCGGCATCGACTGTGGCATTGCGTTGACTTCGCATCCTGATGATTATATATTACTGAATGTAAGAATTACTTGAAAAACTGATAAACACAGGTTAATAAGGGCAAACTACAGTATGTGGAGGGGATTTCAACATACCGCAAAATGAGAACTTACTCTGCAAGTGTTCTGCATATGCATCAATGTGACACTTCATATCAAGAGGTGGTCTATATTTAGAATTAAAAACTAGAAAACTAAGCAGTCTCTATTTTGTACAGTACATTACAGATTTTCATATTACATGACTTCACATACAGGCACCGTTTATTAAATGTTTAAAATCATTATTTAACTTTGATCTACTTTTATTCATATCCGTTTGGATTTTTTCTTTTTTCTTTTTTTTTTATCAACTAATTCCTTTGTTTAACTAATCAGTATTGGTGAGGCAGCCTATGCTGTCGCCTCAGATTCCTGTTCTTAGCTGAGTGAAACCCGATGTAGTCTTCTGCTGTTGTAGCCCATCTGCTTCATGTTCAACGTACGTCTGCTTGTCACAGCCGTAAAGAATGGTTATTTGACTTACAGTCATTTTGCTGTCAGCTTAAACCATTCTTCTCTGACCTCTGTAGTCAGCAAAAAGTTTTGCCCCGGGGAACTGCCGCTCACTGGAATTTTTTATTTGTTTTTTTTTTTTGCACTTCACACCATTCTGTGTAAACTCTAGAGACTGTTGAATGTGACCATCCAACCCATCTGACACCATTACAGTGCCTTATTCTAATGTGTAGTGTGTACTTTATCTAAAGCTCCTGACCTGTAGCTGGGTCATTCTACAAAAAGGGTGTTGTCACTTAGATTTGCTGATGTAAAAAAAATCATTTAGATTACCATAACAGACACATTATTGTATATGATCAGAAAATATAGTATGTACTTTCAATTATTGAAAAAAAAAAAACATTTTCTTAAATTAATGTTTGATATTTAATTGTAGCATTTTTGTAAAGGCCAAGTTCAAGGAAATGTCTTGTCACTATGATCATACGTGAAAGTGGAATCGTATACTTTTCTTCTACATATTTTTATTAAATAAATATGATTACCAATGATATCAATATCTTCTACGAAAAGTTAATCACTGAAATCATGAAACAATAATTGATTATAATTAATATATGAAATATGGGTCATTCCAAACTATGCCATTGGTGTTACAGTTATACTCAAAAATAAATAAATAAATAATGCATGTGACAATTTGAAATTGTTCCTGCATTAGAGGGGCATTGGACAAATACCAAAGATATGTCAGATGTCTGTTTTCATTTGTTTAGAAATGACATCATTTATTTTGCACTTTTATGCCAAGCTTTAAAGTTTGTCATTAGTATTATTTTATAATCATAACAAAAAAAAATGAAGCACTGATTACATCTAATATATAATGATATAACTGAAAAGCAGGTGGTCTCAGACATGGCAGCATCAAGCTCTACTTTTTGTGTATTCATAAAGATTAAAAGTAAGTTATTGTTATTAAAGACGTTCTAGGTATGAAAGAAGAAATACATTTCAGGAGATTTTATTGACCTGATTTCCACGTTTTTTGTAGAATGACCCAGCTGCATGATTATTTTGCATTGTATTGCTGCCACTTAATTGGATAGCAGCATGATTGTACACATTTCTCATTAAGTGGCTAATCAGTGTCTATAGCCATATAAAGCTTATACAGGTTCAGGGACTTCTGAACTTTACACAAGAACAGTTAATTAATAAAATAATTAGGAGGATAACATGGGGTGTTTCTAATTATGACTTGGTTGAATAATTATAAATGAGTGTTCAGCATATGAACATTCTGTCCTTCATTCAGTGATTACAAATAGGAAATGAAGAAACAATGTTGATCGAAGCAGAGAAAACATTTTCCATGCATGATGCACAGAAGGTCACAGAGGACCAAATGCATGTTGTTAAATGAGTGTCTTGTTAAACAAAATCATTATTGATAAAACAGTTAACTGATTATTTCACACATTATGATCATACTAAATGAACGTTTTACACCATGACAGCCCTAGAGAAAGAAAACCACAGTTAAACCTCTTCCATGTCCAATTCTAACCTTTAGATAAATTGTATCTTTAACCAGAAATAACTTCACTCACTCTCATCATCTACACCACTTTATTCTGTATACAGGGGCGTGAGGGTCCTGGAGCGTATCCCAAGGTCTTAGAGCATAATGACGGGGGTACACTCTGGACAGGGCGCCAATCCATCGCAAGGCACACAGACACACACTCACACTCATTCACACACTATAGGCAATTTGTGAATGCCAATTAGCCTAATCTGCATGTCTTTGGACCGTGGAAGGAAACCGGAGTACCTAAAGCAAACTCAGACCACACAGACCCGAGGTGGAAATCAAAGCCGTACCCTGGAGCTGCAAAATTTATGAATGATTTGAAAGAATTATGTATTATTTAATGGAATACAGTTAGTGTTTGTGAAAAACATGTACAAAGGAAAAATAAAAAGTCATGATTCTTTATTATCTTATATGTACCACTACCCTCAAATACATACCCACACATACTAAAAATACAGCCCCTTGGCGAGGTATCCCTTTGCTCAGTAAGCTCTACTAAAAAATAGATGTGAATCTTCAAAGGAAGACATATCACCCGCTCACTGAACGTGCAACATTTTTTAATGCTGTATAGTAAAAAGTTTGTTACAAGATATTTATTTTGGTATTATTCTCTCTGGCACAAAAATGTCAGTATGTTAACCTGGAGTGCATTCTGACCTCTTAAATAGACTAGTGCACATCGATGCTTTCTGAAAAAACGAATTCTCAACTGTGGTGATGATGACAATGCATGATGCCAACGACAACGCAGATGCACAACAAGGGATTGTGATCCCTATGTGTTGCCTAAGACTCACAGGCAGACGATATTAAAATTATGGATTTTAAAATAGCTAATTAATAATATACTCAAAAATATATACATTCAATGAGAGTATTGACGAATTCTATTCACCGCTGTCCTCTCGGCAAGTTAGGGGCATTGGTGACGCCCTGTTAGGTTTCTCACCTACCATGCGGTTCAATTCCCACCCAGTTCCCACCCATTGCCCATGTAAAACTGTTTCCTTATTTCATCCACTTTGCCATAATCGCATTAATGATTTTACAAGATTTATACTTATATCCTAGATATTATGAATATACTCTTTTTTTTTTTTTGCAGCTGTATTTTAGAAGGCAAGGGTTACTAATATCCTCAAGAAACCCAGCCTGGATCCAGCAGACATCAGTAACTATCAGCCATATCACTTCTCTCTTTTCTCCCTAAAATTCTCAAACATGAGGCAGGTCATTAAATGAAAACTTAATCTAAGGACAAAAATCAAACTGCAGTTTATTCCGGGTGATTCATCCTCATCAGGGTCACCTCCCTGGACACCACTCAGATCACTGCCCACTATCTGACCTTAGGTAACCTTGGACCATCAACCTCTCTCATTGCTAACCTTACATGCTCATGTCATTTGCTTCTTTATATCTTCATCAGAATTCATCGATTCCTCTCCAGACAGTGTTCCTTCACTCTCTTGTTATTTGAGAATGGGCAACAGCAAATCTCTCCTGTGAGGTCTGCCTCTTTGTGCTATTCAACCTCAGCAGCTGATTCCAAATGCAGCTGCACAAGTTGTTTACAACCTTTCTATGTTCTCTTACACCAACCCACTGCTCCGCTCTCCAACTGGCTTCCTGTAGCTGCCTGTGTCAGATTTAAAACCCTGACACTTGCTTTGCAAAGTCAAAACCGACCTTAACTAAGTGGGATTCATGTTCATGCTGAGTATATGTAAACTTTAACCAGTTCTTATTGCGTTCTGCCACCAGTACTTGGTGAATATAAGCTAAAAATAGATATTTGAAGGTGTGATTGTGTTGACTATAACACACCCTTCTCACATTATATCACTTAAGCAGCATAAAAACTTCAGAGAGAATTTCGGTAACTTAACAGTTTCACATGCGAGTAATGATTCGCTGTCGAAGCCTTGGGACGTGTCACTCTGCTCCCCAAATAACCCTCATACACTTCTTCCTTTTCACAGCACATTTCACTTTTTCTGTTTCTTGTTCACTTCATTATATTAGCTATTTTCAATTAGCTGTGCCACTTGAAATCATGTTCACACTCAAACTACATGTATGAACTGTATAAAAATAGACTGATTATCTTCCCATCACACTTACTGGTCTTACTGGTTTTACTGGTCCTTTGGTCATGTGACGTCATTTGATTTATACCCTTATTCCTCTCAATGTAACTGATTTTTATTTATTCATCTATTTGACTTTTTTTTTTTTAACTTTTCAAGCTCTTTGTCACCTTTTAATCAATTTTTATTACACTTATATTTTTATTACATTTTATAAATTTTTATTACATTTATATACATAATGGTACAAGACCTTGTTGTAGTGATTAAAAATGTGTGCTGGAAGTTGCCTTGCTTGACAGTGCGCATACTGTATGAGCATACATATGCTCTCTGAGAAACAATTTGCATGTTATATGGTATGCTTTTGCATAGTTTGGGTTTTATTTTCTGTATCAAGTTTTGAGTGTTCAAATGCTCGCAACAGGATGTGGTATCTGAGCAACTAGTAGTCAGGCGCGCTATCTCGTCTTAAAGTGTTCTGGGCAATCCTTCCTGTGCGAAAAAATAACTTTACCACAAGACCTGTTTTTAGCTTTAAATCCTTCAAGAAAAGTATCAATATTAAATATTTGATACCGAATATACTATGCAATGGGCCTAATGGAAAAAAGTCATAGATTGTGAATTCCTTCGGGCCAAAATGTCCATTGATTCTGCATTTCCACAGATGTGGAAAATGGACAAGTGAAAAATGTTACTAAAACATATTTATTTGTTCCTTTGATTATAGATTTACGGATTAAGATGTTTTTTGTTATGTTTGGTCTAGAATAAAGATGTAAGAGGTGTCTATATATTATATATCATTATATATTAATATGTCGAATTAAGAGTCAGTTCAAGGCAATGCTCTATCCCCACCCTCTTTTTCTTCTTTTTCTTGCGACACTGCACGCCTACACTTTCTCTTGCCAGCTCATATAGGCTAAAGACCAAACAAGTAACGGTAAGTTACAAATTAAGATTTTTTATATTAACACTAATGTGGCATTAAATATATAAAAAAAGAAATGAATATAGATGCCTGATATTTAACCCTCTTATGTTAGATGAACATAATAGTTTGTAATTAAAACATTTTTATTTATGTAACATTGTTGTAATACCCTTATAGCCATGTACATGTGATGTGATGCTTTAGTTGAACTGATTTATAATAATACAAAAATATATAGATTCACTGCGAAATTTCCTTTAACATCAGTGTATGTGGACTTCGCTTTAGACAAATGCTTCTTGAGACAACTGCCTTCTTTACGAACAAATGTTATTTATACCAGCATGTTATTTATACCAACATTGCTTATCAGGACAATGTTTTATTTTTATATTTATATAGCTATATATATTATATTTGATTATAATGTTAAGTTTGTGTTTTATACACACACACATATATATATATATATAATTTGCCAAATGAATTAGATGCCAAAGTTCCAAAGTTCAACAAGTATATAAAATTTTATTTCCCCACATCAGCCAAACTTCTTTTATATACTTATTCATCCTTTTCTTAACTTGCTTACTGTGAGTGTGAATATGATATGCTAGAAGAATATGATGGTGAATAATTAGTTAAAAAAAGAAAAGACAACAGGTGCTTCCTGTTTGAGAGTTTTGCGGAAGATACGTTTCTGCTCTATAGCAGGCAACATTTTGCTAGATCTCCTAATTGCTAAAAAAAAAAAGAAAAAAAAAAAAGACTCAAGCTTATGTTATTTTTCCCTTACAGACTCTATGGTACAGATGTGGTGGGATTTTCTCAGATGAAATAATTCATCTTTATTAAAAGGTATAACAGACTGCACTGCTACTCCATGAATTGCAGCATGTTAGAAGGCTTAAGCTAAGTACTCTGTACTCAGTTTAGTTTCCTTGCTTACAATCTTCCTCCTCTCTCTCTCGTTTTCTCAGTGATGATGTCAGGCAACCATGACAGCACTCCATTAATCTTGATTCTCTTCTTCGTCCTGGTCCTCCTTGTTCTCCTCCTGTTTTACCTCTACAAGCGACTTAACCATGAAACAAAGAATAAATATACCATCCAGAAGCTCGTCCTGGGTGAAGGCGGCCTTCGTGATCGCGTGAGGCACGGCGTTGCTGTGGTGGAGGCCAGGGTAGGTGACCGCCTGCGGTCTAGAAACCAGGATGAGGAGCAAGCGTTAAGCAGCGCTGAAGATGAGAAAAGTGACAAGGAAGAAGAAGGAGAAGAAGAAGACGCAGGACAGGGCAAGTGTGAAAATGAGAACAAGACAGAAGAGAAGGAAGAGGAACACGATTCATCAGATGATTACTCGAGCGTTGACCTTAAAGAGAGGGTAAAGCAGAATACTGTCAAGGAAGAGGAAAAAAAGAAGGAAGAACAAGAACAAGAGGAGGCGGGAAGAGATGAAGCAAAAGCGGACGACAGTAAGCCAGCCGAAGAAGTGAAGGGTGTAGAAAGAGTGAGCTTGCTTGTAGACTTGAAACCATTTTCTGGCAGTGCCATTTGGTCCGAGGAGAAAAAGGATGAATCCAACGTGACAGCTTTGTGAAATCCAGCAGGTTTTAGGCTGAATCTAAGCTCATAAACAATGTTAAACTTGATGATGTTTATTTTGCAGTGATCGAATGATTTAGCTACATTTTAAAAAACAAACAAACAAACAAACTGATGTGTGTATAATATTCATATGATGGTTTATCTGACTTTTCAATAGCTTATTTCACCAGCATATTTTATGTAAAGATTGACTGTGATTAGATTTTTATAAAAGACTGTACGTGTGTGTTTGAGTGTTTTTATTTCTTTTCATTTTTTAAAAAATAAATTCCATTTAATCATTCATTTTGGGTTCTCGTTCATTCTGTATCAAGGTTTTCAATAACACATCAGACTAAAATAAAGTCTGGCATTTTAGGATACATTATTTAGACACAATATTTTTTCCTCAGTAGAAACTGGGAGCAAAATCTCTTCTGGTTAGTTCTTATTTATTTCTATTTATTTCTTGTGTCATTCAACTTTTTTTTTTTCGAGTAAGATACAAAAACAAGATAACAACGTACAGATGTGAGAAATCTATGAGGGCGAGTCACATGAAAACAAAAAATGCATTGTGTTGCAAACGTGTCATGAAAAGTTTTTCTGAATCTATATTTAGTTTAGTGCAAAGTAATTCTTTATGTAACATGGTCTTCTATGTGGTTTGTAATCTGTTAAATTCGTGTCGCTCTTTTAATTATTTTCTTGTATTGGACAGATCCTCGTGGATAGCTAGATAAAATAATAATAATAAAAATATATAAAAAAGAACCAAGTTATTAAATCAGCAAAGACCTTACCTCCCAAATATTTATACGTTATCTAGACATATACAGTATAATAGAGTCGTAAAATAATACATGCGTTAAGTAAGACCCTCTATGAAGAGGGTTTCACAGACGGGGATGTAGCTCAGTGGTAGAGCGCATGCTTCGCATGTATGAGGTCCCGGGTTCAATCCCCGGCATCTCCACGTAGCTTTTGAAAATTATTGTGAAAAAATAAGTGTCAATAGTATCTGCGAATCTAAACTGTTTGCACAGCACAGTACTTTAAACATCTGTTAAAAATCAATAAAATATTACCCCATTGAGCAATAATTTTAGCAATAATTTTGAAACCGGAGGGCGGAGCTTGGTAAAGCAGGAAGTAGTGATTCTAAATGCGATTGGCCCGTGTACGGTGGTGGGCGTGGAAAACGGACCAGCGCACGCAAAACATATCGGATCCTTCCATCACCGTTTTCAATACAGCGTGTTTTTTAAAGCGAAGAATTCCTCTAATAATGTACAGGATTGTATTAGTGTCATTATCACAGAATCCATCATGCGAGTCGTTATTTTGTCGTCATCGGGTTATTATTTGAAGGAATAACTCAGGAGTAGCCAGGGCTGCTGGAAAACTGGACACACACACACACACACACAAACACAGTCGCGCGCAGATGCACACACGCAAGCTTTTGCCAAATGGCCAAATAAATATGTGTCCGCTAAAGGAACATGACTCGTCTTCGTGTAATTGAATGAACACGCAGTTGAACACACGAGCTCGTTTTTAGGTAAGTGCCTCTTTTTGCTCGCTGTGTCGTTGTTGAAATGTTCAAACGGTTCCCCATCCTTAGTAGTAATGATGAAAGACGACAGCTAGCTAGCTGCACGTTTCACGCAGCAGATGATGCGTGATGATAAAACATCGTTTGTATTCGGTGCATGGTTGCACTTACAAATGCTGTTTGTGCATTATTATACCAGTACAGCGAATAAATGATTTGCTTTGCAACAAACAAAGCGGACTCCTAAGCTAGGCTGTGTCGTTAGCTATGTCAAAGCCTCTGAAAGCCTGGCGAGTTAAAGAGACCGATATATGTATAGCGGTGTTGAACTTCAGACATGATGCTGAGTAAGGAGTATAAATATGCGAAACGTCCATGTTGTCAGCTGTCGAGAGACTGCAGGAGAGCAGATGAAGATGTAACTGTGACGCGGTTGCTTCCCTTCTCGGCAGGTGTGTGTGTGTGTGAGAGAGAGAGTGAGAGAGATGTTGCTGGCCTCGGCGGTGGTGGTGTGGGAATGGCTGAACGAGCACGGCCGCTGGAGGCCCTACAGCCCGGCTGTGTCGCATCACATCGAGGCGGTGATCCGCGGAGAGACCCGCGGCGCAGGCAGCGTAGCGCTCGGCCAGGTCGACTCCAGACTCTCGCCCTACATCATAGACCTGCACTCCATGCACCAGTTCCGCCAAGACACCGGTGAGACCTTTCTCTATTTTCAACCTGTTCACAACACACTGTTGATGTACACTATATGGATACAAGTATTTGTCCGAACCTGTTAATTATTGAATTAAAGGTGTTTCAATCAGGCCCCTTATCCCTAGTGAAGGGCAGTCTTAATGCTCCAGCACACCAAGACATCTTGGACAATGTTATGCTTCCAACTTTGTAGCAACAGTTTGGAGAAGGACCTTTTCTGTTCCAACATGACTGTGCTCCAGTGCACAAAGCAAGGACGATAAACATAGTTCGATGAAGAACTTGACTGGGCCACACAGAGCCCTGACTTCAACCCCATCATCAAGCACCTTTGGGATGAACTGGAACTGGTGTCTAACATCAGTGCCTGACCTCATCAATGCTCTACAGAATGAATGGACACAAATTCCCACAGAAACACTCCAAAATCTTGTGGACAGCCTTCCAAGAAGGGTGGAAGCTGTTCTAGCTGCAAAAGAGAGACCTACTCCATATTGAAGTGTATGTATTTGGATACAATGTCATTGCAGGTTTGGCCAAGTACTTTTGCCCAGATAGTGTATAAGCTTCATCATGCAGCTCGACTTGTCATAAGGCCTGTGGTGTTTAATATTAACATCATTGTAACATCATATAATGCACAAGCAGTCCAAAAAGAAAAGAAGATATAATACAAAATACAGTTTTCCAGATCATTTAAACCATGAAATGAAACGCAATGAAATGTTTTTTTTTTTTTTTTTTTTTTTGTGTATTGCCCTGGGAAAACCCATTTACATGGAAACTACAGGTTTCCTTGAACGGAAACGTTTCTCTTTCACATGTGCCACAACCACAAGTTGACCTCAAAAGTGAGAAGTGAAAAAAATCTTTTAAAGCTTCAATCCCAGGTTCACAGATTCATTTAAATGTGGAAGAACACCACTGGCACATTTTGTTTTAAACATAAGAAGAAGTGAGTAAATATTTTGATTATCTTTAGCCATCTCAAGAGTTAAGAGTCATTCAGAGCTTTTAAACACAGCCATCATCATCATCATCATCATTATCAACAGTAGCTCTAACAGTAGACACAGTAAGGAAATAAGTGCTGATTGATTTAGTCAGTCCTGTTTGGCGGTTTTTAAGTTACCTTTTGCAGTTGTCTCTACAGTGTGTGTGAATCACTTTCTTTAGTGGTGATGTTGAGGATGATGCCATGTAAATGCCTAAAACGTAATTTTTTATTAAATTATGAGAAGGAGCTTTTCAGGCAGACAAAAGCAAGGTCATGAATTAACTCTTTTCCACATTCTCTTATTAAAATCTTTTAGTTTTTCTAAAATACACAAATCACTATTTAGCCTTAGTGACATGGAGCAGCGTTTTCCAGACTACAGTACATTTAATATGACATCATAAATAAAATAGCACTGGTACAAGAATTAAACTTGTTCCCTAACTTAATGCATTCATACAGTAAATAATGCACAAATCTGATCTTGATCATAAGAATAAGAAGTTCACACATGAAGGGGGCGGGTGAATCCTGAGACGTTTCTTGGCTGGGGATGGATTAGGGTCATGCCGGCAGGAGGGGGTTGGGGGGGGTTGTGCTGGGTGGAACTGTCTGCTCAGGGCACCCGGGTAGAGACTGCTCTCAGGGGGTCTTAGTGGGGAAATAGTTTGCATACTCAAGACACAGCAGGTTCACAGGGCCTCAAAACTTGCGAAATGCATTTGTAATTAACCCGGTTTTAGATTTTGTGGAGGTGAGCCACATGAAAGTAGATTTATTAAACACCAGCCTGGAAATACTTATGGGAAAGGTTGTCTAAATGTGATGAAGTAGATTTAGCTGAATGTGTGAAACAACTTTCTCGTACCATGTTACAAGCAAGAATTCTTTTTCGTAAAAGGATTGATCAAAGTGACCAAACAGTTACATTTAGGCATTTAGACAAAAAATCAAACTTCCTATTGCTTATTCGCCGAAGTCAGGTAGAAAGTTGCGTCTGTAACATAGAGTGAAACTAAGACAAAGAGGTGGATTGTTGGCTGCTAGCAGTTTTGGGAGACTCAATCACCCTCCTCAAACTGACAAAGGCCATTGTGCAAGGCTGACTTGAGTGCTTCACATGGGGACATGGAGGGATTGAGCGAAGCGAAGGGCAACAGCCCATTACTCCAAAAACCAAGAGGGAGGAGGAAAGAGACTAATAGCTAACGAGTGAGGTCATCACTGGGGGTGGGGGTCAAATGAATACCCTTTCTGTCCCTTTTTATGTTCTGTAAAATTCTTTAGGTACTAATTGCATGTGTCTTTTCATTGTCGTCCCTGCTACAGTACGTCTGTAGAATCTGTGTTTCTGAAATGTCTGTCCCAGATTAATTTACAGATCAAACATGAATTCCAAATGCATGTGGAATTTGTTTGGTTCTCTTTATTACTGTTGAAGCAGCTTCTTTCACGTGATTCTCTCTCTTTTTTTTTTCAACCAAAACATTTATTGCATTCAAGAAAAAAACAAGACCTTTAACTCTCTTGTAACAACAATAAAAGTCACTTGTACTTATTTGAACAACTTAAAAGTGAATGTTGATCATTAATAGAATGTTCACATTAATACATAAAATAGCTAATAAATACCACCTGTGTTTTTCGGACACTTCGCCAACTCCATTACCTTTTCAACGCATGTGCTAGTTTATATCATTCTTATTTTTTAGCATAAGGAAAATGTCACAGAGTGTGTTGGGTAGTTTAAAATTAAGTTTTTCGAATGTATTGTTGTCAAAGGTCTTATTGCTCACTCTTTGGTATAATTAGAGACATATTTTCTATTTTGGTACAAATAACAATTTAAACTAACATATGAAATGGTAAAGTATATACTAGCTGCGAAATGCACCAACAGAAGAAAATGTAATGGTTTGACATACGTGCATTGAGGAGACAGGAGCCAATCAGAAACTTCAGTCAGACTGGAACCCCAGTGCAGGTTCTGGAATAAGAGAATTGAGTTGGACTTGATTGAATCATTCTATAATATTTGGAATGATTGGTGAATTAATAGAGGTTTGTTTATATAGCATCTTTGATTGTTGTCAAATAAATAAGTGAACATGTGAATGCTGTGTAATCTGAATACCGGGAAATACTTGCAAGTGAATCGCCGTCATTCAGAAACATGAGATCTAGTGTGCATCAATTGGGATTTTTTTTTTTTGATTAATTATACAGCCCTAGTGCTTTAACATATTTTGTATTATCCACATAGAGGTCTGTCTAATAGCGTTATCTGAAGATGTTTGCATTTTTTTCCCGCAGGTACATTGCGACCAGTGCGGCGGAGCTTCTATGACCCACGCTCAGCCCCAGGGCAGGGCTGGGTGTGGGAATGGGAGAATGACTCCGGCACATGGACGCCATACGACACAGAAGTGGGAATTGCCATCCAGGCAGCACGTGAGCGGCAACAACCGTGGCTGGACCTGACTCCACTTGGCTTTTGCTATCTTATCGATCTGCAGGGGATGACACAGATAAACAGGCAGACGCAGCGCCGGCGGCGCATTCAAAGACGCTGTGACTTGGCTTACCCACTTGTCTCAGGCCCTCTGCCCAAGCCTCATGCCTGGACATCCAATGGAAGTGCAGCACACTCAGGGATGAGTGTGTCTGGAATTGGAGGAGGAAACGGGAGTGCGTACCCTAGCGGAGCCCTTCCTGCTTCAGCAATCACTTCTCTTGGTCAGCCTTGCTCATGTCAGCAATGCATGTTGGTCTTGGGTGTCAAAACCACGAGCATGGCGCAGACTCTTGGGCGGAAATCGATGCCTCTACCCAGACCGAGGAGCCCAAAAACTGCCCAGCGTTCCCACACATACTCACTCACTCTCCCACACAGGAACTCCACAGCAGCTGGAGGTTTTGCACACACACTTTCTGTGCTGGACTCTGCCACAGCCGCCCTGTCACTTTCCTCCACTCGTCCTCCTCCCCCTACTGTACCTCCACCTCCTCCACCTTCCTCTACTCCTCATGCTACCTCTCCACCAAATCAAACATCCTCTAGTGCCCTCATCTCTACAACTGCCACCTGTGCCCCGACCCCTTCAGCCCGAGTCCTGGGCCCTGTGTCTTCAGCAGCCTGCGCTGCCCCAGTGCCACCCCGCGCCAGCCTGGCAGGCCTCAGCCGTCCTGCGCTTCAGAGGATCGCCATGGCACAGTCACGGGCACTTATTGCCTCTGGGTGAGTTTCCACAGCAACAGCTGCCCTGCACTTTGTCCCTATTGTTTATTCAACCCCATTAGTGAAATATTTCTGACAAATTGACAAACTCTGCATGCTAGTCAAGTTCTCAGGCTTTTCTTTTTTTTTAATGGCATTGAGCATATTTCTAAAAGTGAGACCAATAACTGTATGGGCACAGACTTGTGTGCCTAAGACACCTGACCTAACTGAAACATTAGTGCTATCAAGTTGAAGTCAACTAAAGTGCATTCTATTTTGCCTCTAATAACTTCTAATATGATCCTCATACGAGGACGGTTAAATTCTTTTAAATTCTTTTGCCAAACTTATTCTTTTTTGAAGACATTGATTAAGTTCATAGTTACTTAGTGCTAAGTACAACAGTGAGGAGAAACTTTTGATGATCGGGTCCTTGACCAAAAAGGGATTATGATCTGAACCGTTGCATCCTAATTACAATAGAGCTAGAATAAGTGTAGTAATCTAGATCTGTTCTTGCTTACATTTCCTATACATTTCTTTTCCTTGTTATCGCCATTTATTCTGTGCTTGAAAGTATTTTTTTTCTTTTCTTTTTATTGTAATTTTTGTTAATTCAATGTAATCATGGGGTGGGGGTGGGGGGGGGTTGATTCATTTATGACTCGCAATTCTGTGTCCCAATTCATGCATGACCACATTGACTCCAAAATAGTTTTTTATAAATACATATATTTTTAATAGTTTTTACATCCATAATAGAGATGCACCGACCAACCGGGTGTGAGGCCACAGTGCCAAACACTATACCACTGTGTTGTGCTACATTTTATTACTCATGTTAAATTACCTTGTGAAGCTGGTAAATGGAGTTAAGGTATAAAACGTTCGAGTTATGACAACTTTTTTTTGTTTCAGGGTCTTTAAAATTAAAGTTATCTTTAATTTTATAAAATTGTGATAGTAACAGAATCGCAAAAATCAATGAATTACATCTCTAGTATCCCTAGTAAATAGTGCTCTAGCTGAAGTACTCGTTGATGGGAAAAGAGTCTATAGAAATAGTTTAAAGATTAAAGCTATAATAAGTTGATCAGTATTTATGTAATCAGTGATATTATTATTTCGGGTTGAAGCCCACATACTTGTCTGCCTGCAACAAAGCCCCTCCATTTTTTTTTTAAAACTGTAATTTCACAAAATTTTGTTTGCCATGAAATTATATGGTATTTGTATCCACTAGATTGGTGCCTAAATATTTGGAAATTGTACAAAATGTACTTAGTTCACAGCAAAATTATGAATCTATAGCCATTTCATCTTATTACACTAAATGGGAAAGAGATGATAGAGAAAAGTTTATGTTTATGCCCTTTGTACCCCTATTTCAGTAAAATATTCAGTTTAGCTTTTCTAATTAATATCCATTACTGCAGGCATTTGTTTACATCGAACAAATAGCTTATCAGTAGCTTATTTTAAAGTAGGTTATTAAATCTAGCACGTAACTGTTCATAACATCACTTTTACTCAACATTTTAATTTCACTTATGGTGCAGGTCAAACTTCAGGCAGATATCCAAGTACCGCCATAGTTTTATAAAATTCTATCTATCCAGTTTTGTGTGATGCTGTGACAAAATCTGGTTAAAAAGACATGCAGACAGACAGAAACATACAGAAAATTTTGAAACTGGTTTAGGGAAGAACTGGATGCCTCATTTCTATGAAATGTAAAGATATTATCAAAAGAGCAAGTTCTGACAAATGTACAAACAAATCCTTTTTCTTATTTCTATAGACATAGACTGTTTGATTACATTTTCATGGTATTCGAGGCTGAGTGGCTGGACATGACTAAAAGACAGATGTTTTAGAAAATAACACACTCGCGCAAGTATCAGGAGGAAAAATGACATCGTATCTCAGGTGATATCATTGCGTGATGTGTATTTGCACCATGTGCAGCATGAAGGAAGTAATTAAAAGTTTATTACTTTGTCTGATTGACCATACAGCATACACACTGAAGTCAAATTATGTTTCTACATTTTATCTGTTGCACTTTTTCAGTTTTGGTTCACCCAAGGTTTCAGAATGGGTTCTACCGAGCGAGTCATGCCTTGCAGAATTTATTTATTAATTCTGACCATGTCCAACCCAAACCAAGTAGAACCATTTTGGATGGACGTAAAAAAAAATAAAAATAAAAAATGCTGCGGGCCATTCATAAAGTGATAATGTCTCTTGGTGGAATAATTTTCTTTACACAAGAAGGAATTTTCAATAGCAGTGTAGTGACCTAGTGCCAGTTATATGGAAGTAAATGCATAGAATCATGCAGATGCAGATCAAAGGTCATCAGTCGAGGTCCACATCAAATATCCGAATGGGGGAATAAATGGAGTTCCCAATGTTTTCCAGAATGTCATGTTGACAGTCTAGTTTGAGTGTTACAGAAATTGATAAAGCTTTTCTCAAAGCCTGGTTGATAAGAGGTCAAAAGAGCTTAGAGTAGAATGGCTATAATGGTTTGAGCTGACAGGAAGTGTGCGGGATCGCTGTACAGCTGTGCTGAGCATAACCTCTCAGAACACACAACACGTCACACATGGCCGCGGCTCAGCTGCAACAGCACAAGACCACATTGGGTTCCACTTCTATCAGCCAAAAAAACAGAGGCCTGAGGCTACAGCCGGTGCTGTCCAGTTTGGGTGAAACTTTGCCCTCTCTAGCCTCAGACTGCTTGCTGTTAGATACTGTATGGCTGATAGAAATTGAACTCCGTGCCAACTTCTGCTGTAGAAGCACATCTGCCTTATGTTGGAGTTTGATGTTAGTGTAACCTTCCTGTCAGCTCAGACCAGTCTGGTCACTCTCTTTTTCTCATGACCGTATGCATCGTGCTGCCTCCACATGACCGGGTGAGTGGATAAGTGCATAAATGAGCAGGTGTTCCTAATAAAGCGGTCAGTGAGTGTAGTATGACATTTGATAGTCAGCCACTGAAAAGAAATGCTTCTGGTGTATTTGTTATATTTAGCAAAGTTTGCACTACAACATCTTTTTGGTGAATACTGAAGTATTGGCACACTTCCTGTGTTTGGGTGTGTGTACTGCCATAAAGACAAACTGTGTCTCGTGCTCAGTTCTATACTCGGCAGTGCTCTGCATGTTCAAAACACATTTGCATTTTATTGTATTTTTATTAATTATTTGAAGTTATAGAATCTTTAAAGAAACTGTATTTTTATATGAAGTGTTACGATCCTGAGACCTGAATGTTTTCAGATGAGTACATGACATTTTCTATATATTCTTGTACGGTTCTCATATGAGGCTTAATAACTGTCATTCTTTTGCCAAACGTATTCCTGGCTGACGATAACGATTATGTGCATAGTTATCAGGTGCTGATAAAGAGAACCAGTGAGGAGATAATGCAATGTACACAACGGTAGTGTCCAGGCTCTCAGGAAGTTTAAACACTTACCTTTATAGTCCTTTGCGCAAAAGACCCTAAATATATCAGTTCTAGAAAACTACAATGTTTACTATGCAGGTGGTCCTCGACTTATAAACATTCGAGCTACGAATTTCCGCAGATACGAACAGACTGCGCATCAACGATCATTTGTAAATGCAAACTAATCTCAGTGGTTAAAGTGTATGTATTGTACAAAAAATAAACAATTCAGTGCACCAGATACCACTATTTACAATTATATACAATATTTTCTGTGTAAGAAAATATATAAAATGTTTAAAGTCCAGTGAAATCATGAAATGATGATGTGTACGGAAAATAAACAAAAAAACAGGCATTTTGTGAGGAGTACTAAGGAATCCAGTACTAGTGTGTGTGTGTGTGTGTGTGTGTGTGTGTGTGTGTGTGTGTGTGAGAGAGAGTATTAAGGACATGAATGGACTTTTTTGTTCAATATGTTCATTGAAAGTGAACAGTGCATAACAATTAAAATATCTGATTGGGCTTTACATACACACATATATAAATATGCTATATAGACAAACATACATAGATGCATACATATATTATGTGTGTGTGTGTGTGTGTGTGTGTATATTTTATATATATACACACATACATAGATACATACGTAAAATATATGTGTATCCGTTTGCATGCGTGTGGCTTCACCGTGTACACAGTATTTTTCTGCTTGGTGGTTAAAGCTGCTGTTGCTTGTCCTTAAACCTGGCTGAGAGCAAAGAGTTTTTTTTTTTTTTTCGATTTCTTTGATGGTTGTTAGTTGTCGCTGTGACACGTTATACAGGAAAAGCAGAAAAACCACAGTGCTTATGACATACATGGGAAAGGCAAAACTCGAGCACAATCAGGCTTTGACTGATTACATTTTGATGGTGAAGCAGATCGAGCATTGTGTTTGGTTACGTTGAGAAACGAATCCCATGCAGTTTTAACAATGTGTTAATAATAGTTTTGAATCAAAAATGAGTAAAAAAAATGCTGCTATTGTTTTCTATGTTCTGGCATTTTAGAAGAAAACAAATGCCAGACCTATGTTACTTAATTCAGCAGATTTTTGTGGAACCAATTGTTTGCTAGTTGTTGAGTTCCTTACAAAAACTGAAACCAAAAATCTATTTTTTAATACTTTTTTAAAATTTATTTTTAACTACTGTTGAAATTTAAATTGTAATATATTACCGTGGTCTGTAACTATGATCGAGAGAGAGGGAGAGAGTACTTTATTAATCCCAAAGGGAAACGCTACAGCAACCAGCTCAACAACATATAAGCAACAAGATGAAGAAGAATATTAAGGCAAGGTTAAAATACAAAATCACAATGAGAAACGTTATTAAAAAATCCTGTGATGCACCATTTACAATAGTGCAGTCAGATGGGATATTAAGATGCATATTAAGGTGCATTAATGAGGTTGTAAAATAATAAGAATAAACTTTTTCTATGTACAGGTGGGAACTTGAGTAACTGAACATAAGGTGCACCAGCAAGTTGAAATATTAATTAAAGGGAGAATGAAAGGGCACAATAATATCACAAAAAGACATAATCAAACTGAAGAAGGCTGAGATTTAGACACATTCCTTCACAGGCCTAATGTACCCCAGATCAACATTCATGGACATAGTTAGATTTTTCTTTGAAAGTTAGTTTGAGCGTTATTTTACATCTCCATTTGTGGCCACTGTCCTCACTAACCCTGTCTCTTTAGCATGGAGAATAGGAAGTGAAGGACATTAAGGGGAGCGATCTAGACTGGATTTGGGAGTCTTCCATCAATGTCAAACAGGTCACTGCTGTTCATTAGGTTCCCCACTTGTCTCGCTCCGCTGTGCTTCTCTCCTTCCCCAGTTCCCAGGCTCTGTCCATTCTTCGGGGGCCCTGCAGCCCCATTGTGTAAGTGTGTGAGAGTATGCATGTGTGTGCACAGAGCGTATCCACAGCAACCTTTTGTCGGCAGGCAGCAGCTTGGTTTGTATTTGCAACACAATGCAGCCGTCTGTGTGTGTCTGTGTGTGTCTGTGTGTGTCTGTGTGTGTCTGTGTGTGTCTGTGTGTGTCTGTTGTACGCATGCACATCTCGAAGGTGATGTTGTTGGAAAAGTTGTGCATGTTTGGCAAGTGTGTGTGTGTGTGTATGCGCGAGCGTCACAGACGCTGTCCTTTAAATACAAAAGCCTGTCTCAGACACTGGAACGCTTCAGGCTGGGGCTGAGAAGAAATAGGAACGAGGCATACAGACAAGCCAACAGACGAGCACACACTGACTGTAGCATACTGATAAGTCACACTGGGAGGAAAATTTACCGTCAGGAAATGTCACATTCAGTTTGGCCTATGTACACACACACACACACACACACACACACACGCACACACATTTCAGTTTTTCTACGTAGTGGAAACTTCAGCATTCTCTACAAAGGTGATGGAAAGGAACAAACCTAATGCACAGCTTAGTATGATATTTTATGTAGTTTAGTAACATGACAACCTTTTAGATAAACCTAAAAGAAAACTTTTACACCCCCACCTGCTTGGACAGCACTTCCTCTTGTCCTCTACCTCTATGTGAACCCCCCCCCCCTCGCCCACCCCAAAAACAAACATAATGAATATAAGAGTAACTTGTTTAAAGATATTAGACGGCTATATGTCCGTCAGTGCTGAAAAGCCTTCCATGACAGCTTTCTACTTGCCTTTGCTGTTTTTTTTTTTTTTTGTCTCGCTAGAATGTGAAAAACAATATGGACCCTAGACAGCACATGTCACATTTGAAGAAGAGCAGTAAGTTTCCAAACCTTCTGGCAGTAGCATCTCAGAACACTTTACTCCCATCGTTTTCATGTCGTACACTGTGTACAAACAAACAAACAAACAAAAAAACACCTCCTGATTTTTTTTCCCCTCTGTTTCCTTTTTTCATTTTTGTTTTGGCCAGGGCTTAAACAAGACAATTATAATTTCCCCCATATTGTGACATCATAGAAGAAGATGCTCTCCTCTGGCTTGTTGCTCAGATGCTGAATCTTCTTCTTCTTTAACAGCAGTTGGAATGGTTTCATTACTGCCAACTGTAGGTCTCATCTTCCTGACTCATTGGGGCAAATTTTTCAATCCAGCCCTTTTTAAAAAGTCAAATGTTTACTTCCCTGATCTTGTCTTGTCTTGCTCTGTGCCTCGCACTCTTTGTCTGCTCTTATCCAGTACTATCTTCTCTACATGTTGCCTCTTAGTACAGGTCTGCGTCTTTGGTTGGAATCCTATAAGTTACATCACCGCCACCTATAGACCTTACTCTCTCTCTCTCTCTCTCTCTCTCTCAACTTCCCGGTCCTTCAAAGCCAACTTTCCAGTCCAGTCTTGCTAAAAAAAATGCTTCCTTTCCTGATCAGTGACTCCCCTTTCTAAAAGACTTTTAACGTTGCCTTTTACTCTCCCTAGTTCTTGGAGCTCTAACATCATGTCTAGCCTCTCCGCTCAGCTCTGCTATTATCTAGAAGGGTGTGGCTTGTCAGAACCTGATTTAGAAAACCCAATATAGTCTTATGACGTTTAACACTGCCCAGTATTTTATAGAGCCAGCCAATCACCATGGAATTGTACAGTTTTTTTTTTTTTTGAGGAGACAAGCTATTTTAGTCTCCAGTGTCCACTGTTTGTAACCTTTGCTGCTTTGGGTTTTCTGCAACAGAGAGACAGGCTCATTATTTATTTTTGGGGGGGATTTCCCCCCGATTTTCTTCCTAATTTAGTCGTGTCCAATTCCTCCCCGTCACTAGGGGGCTCCCACAGTTGGGAGGGCCGAAGATTATCCCGTGTTTCCTCCGAACCACGTGATGCCAGCCGACTGCATCTTTTCGAACTGCTCGCTCCTTCACTGTTCGGAGCGGTGTAACACACTCGGAGGACAGCGCTATCCACTCCTTCCGCTTGTGTGAGCTCACAGACGCACCTGATTGGCTGTAGAGCCGTGATTAATGTGGGAGCACTAAGTGCTTCTCATCCCTCCCCTCTGAGAGAGCTCGGCCAATCAGCTCTCTCTAGACCTCCGGCTGCGAGAGGGTACAGCATCACCCGGGAATCGAACTCGCGATCTCCAGATGATGGGGCGAGCACTTTACCACATATTCCGATTGCAATTTAAACTATTATATGTAACTATTAAATGTACCATTCTGTATTCAAATCTATATATCTAGACTAACGGCAAATAAAGGCACACATGATCTAATTGAGAGGATGTATGCCAATATTGATTTATCACCTCAAAATTCTTTAAAATTTAAAAAAAAATACAAATTATTGACAAGCTCTATAAGAATTCCAGACTATGCATATGTTACCTGTAATAAATTGCAGCCTTGTGT
This sequence comes from Clarias macrocephalus, assembly GCA_011419295.1. Taxonomy (NCBI): domain Eukaryota; kingdom Metazoa; phylum Chordata; class Actinopteri; order Siluriformes; family Clariidae; genus Clarias; species Clarias macrocephalus. The sequence goes on from JAAGKR010001871.1 coordinate 86,851, forward strand.
GATTTCAATCATTTCCGAGGTCCATATTGCGATTTCGAATTTTATGCAATTAGTTGTGCAATATTAATGGTAACCAGATGCTTTGAGAATATTCTACAACACTGCACATAAGTCTAAACAGATTCTTAAGGAACTTCCATCAAAAAAAAAAAAAAAAGGAAAACCATATTCTAATACTCACGCCTACCGGACTGTATGTTTATAAAATCACACACTGGGTATGCACGTACTGGGTATAGATGTCTCTGATCTTGCAAAATGCGTGCAAAAAAATATTGCCCATTTTTTCACTAATCGCATTGAAGTCCTATTTGCTGAAAGACTAGGGAGCATGGTGACAGTGTTTACCACCATGGGCTCTCACCTTAAGGGTCGAGGGTTTCAGTCCCGCCTCTGGTGTGTGTGTGTGGTGTTTGCATGTTCTCTCAGTGCCTGGTGGGTTTCCTCCGGTCCCACAGGTCCACAAAGACATGCATAGTGTATAGTATACAATATGATACAAGATGAAGATGACATTTCAAATTATATCATAACAATAAATAGTGATTTGATACGCTGCAGTTCATGTTGTAACACTGTTATGAATGGATTCAGGTCAGATCCCATAGGAGAAATCTTATTACATCTGGTAATGTACCAAGTTTGACTCTGCAAAAATTATTATTACCAATGATTTTTTTTCCCCACTCTTTTTATTTTCTGAGAATTAATGTTGCATTAATGATCTGTCCTGCTTTAAATCTTTCCCATAATCTTCTGCATAGAAGAGCAAACATTAAAAGAACCTGCTATCTCTGACCTCGTCTGTCGAATCTTTAGCTGCCGCCTTGATCATCATAATCCTCTGCCAACTTTGTAGGTGTGTAGTAAGGTTTGTCAGGCTGCCAATGTATATTGTAAACTGAAGCTTGTTCTTGGCACACTAGTCTTTTAACATATGAAAAATCATATCGGCTATGGCAGCATTCCATATTCAACAGTTAGTATTAGAAGTTCTATTTTTTTATTATTGATTTAGTGTTGAGGCATGATCATGAAATAAAAGCAAGCATGAGAAATCAGCTTCAATAAGAACATCTTTATTCCTAATTAGTTAATCTGACTATGTTAGGATATACAGTATAGTATATAAAATATAATTAGTATGTCTGCTACATCACAACAAAAAGTAACACCTGTTGTGTCTGTGTGTGTGTTGCTCAATCAGCTGACTGTTACTCAAGGTTTTGACCTTTCGTGGAATTATGCATGAATCATAACCTGCCAGTCAGCCATGCGTTATTGTTGATAAAGCTCCTGTTTAAGCCGAAAGTATTTGTGCGAATGCTTACCAACAGGGCACGCTTCCTCGAATCGTCACATCACTCGTTTCACAGTGAATCACTCTGTGAATCACCTGTCCAATAGCTGACATTTAAGAAGGTGTCAGAAAGTAAACAGGATTACGGGTTCGTCACGAGACTCGTGAGCAGCTGAGTGCGATTTGGGATTGTCATCAGTTCAGCAAGCCACTGATGCTCATATCCCTTCTGCTCCCTCCACCTGGTGTTTTTTATTTACTCGCGTTGCCGTGGAGCAGCGAGACACGCTGTTGGCGTTCGGCTATCGCTAGGGGACTTTGTGCTTATGTCCGCTCGCCATACGGGTTTCGTGTTAATGCGGCTGAGATTAGCCTGCAGCAAACGTGACCGGGGGTTTACAGTTCGTCTCTTGCCCTTTTACCGCTTCGTTTCGTCTTCTGCAAGTTCTTTAAAACCCACCACACCTCACATTGTCCAACCTTACTCGTGTTGCTGCACACATTGAGCAGCACATTGAGCTTCTGGGTTTATCACAGTCTAAATGCAATGTACATTATGAAAAAAAAAAATCTCTCTCTCTTGTTCATGTACACACACACACAATGTGTAATACATGTGCTGCACTACAGTATATATAAAGTCTTGTTTTTGTGATTTACAAAGTGTATTGTGCTTGTATAAATATAAGACTCAGTACTGTTGCAAATTATTTCCTCTATTTGAAATCAATAAAGGAGATGACTAATATGAAATAAAATGACAAATATGCAGTAATTTAAAAAAGGAAACGAATATTTGCATGTTTTGTATACCATTTTTCATTAGAGGCATTCTTTTTTCTTTTAATTTTGAAAGATTGGCTGTCGGTACATATTAGAACCTGTATAAGAACATGTTAATGTCCTAGAAGAAGGAAAATGGCAAGTATAAGGATCTGAGCGACTTTAACAAGAAGCACGTTGTGACGGTTAAGAAGCTTCGTCAAAATAGCAGGTCTTCCGGGGTGTTTCTATTATGTGGTTGCTCTTAGTACCTACCAAATGTAGTCCAAGGAAGGATAACCGGTGAACTGGTGACAGAGTCACAGGTGTTAAAGGCTTTTTAATCTGCATGGGAAGCGAAGGCTGTCCTGTTTAGGCCAATCCCACACAAGCGCTACAGTAGTACAATTTGCTGAAAAGCTTATTTCCGGCTATGATTGGAAGGCAGTGTATTGCGGCAGTCTGTGTATGGTGCTGTATAACCACAACCTGCTTAGAGTGCCCATGCTGACCCCGTGCACTGCTGAGAGCTCCTACAATGGGAGCTTCAAAAGCAATGGAAGAAGGTGGTCTGGTTTGATGGATCACATTTTCTTTTCCATCATGTGGATGGCTGTGTACGTGTGTCACTTACCTCGGCTCTAGGATGCACTATGTGAAGAAGGCGTGGTGCTCAGGGTAATGTTCTGCTGAAAAACCCTCAGTAATAGCATTCATGTAGATTTTACTTTGACACATAACATGTAACAAAGAATTGCTGCAGTCCAAGTATTCCCTGATGGCAGTGGCCTCGTTCAGCAGTTTAATGCGCCCTGTCACAGCACGAAATCATTTAAGAATGGTTTGAGGAACATGACAAAGAGTCTTAGCCTCTGAATTCCCCAGATCTCAATCTGGTTGAGTATCTGTGGGATGTGCTAGACCAAAGTTTGATCCATGAATGGCCCACCTTGCAACTTCCAGGACTTAAAGGATCTGTTGCTAACACCTTGCTGCCAGATACCACAGCAAACCTCCAGAGGTCTTTTGGAGTCTGTGTCATGATGTTTCAGAGGTGTTCTGGTGACACAAGTGGCACAGTATTAGAGCGGTGATTTTATTTTTATGGCTGATCAGCATATGTATAAACTGAATTTGTAAATCACTCTGACACACATGGAAGCACCCCATTCATCTGCAGTAGCCATGTTCTACTGGACAGGGTTGCTGTGGATCTGGAAAATACTGGACACATTCTCGTTCAGAGCTAAGGGTAATTTAATTAAGCTAATCTACTGGCATGTTTTTTGGAAGGTTGAAGGAAACTAGGGAACAATGATTTTGTTTTTACTTCCCAGTGGCTGCTTTCTGCCCTAGAAAAATAGGTTAAGCAATAATAATAGTAATTATTATTATTATTATTATTATTATTATTATTATTATTATTTGTGTGCACATACATGTGTCTTTACAATTCTACTGTTGCACTTCAGTAATAATAATCGCCATGACTAAAAATGTTATTACCTTTTACCTGAGCAGCTGTAGGACAGCAGATTTTTTGAGTATGCGTACGTGTGCGGTTACAATGGAACCTTATGGCGGAGCGTTAGCGTGACGTTGAAAGGTAATCCCAAGGTCTGTGACGTGACTCCGTCCCAGCTGCTTGTCAACAGATGGAAACGGGTGGATTAGCTCTATAAGAGACGACACCGGACGCAGAGGAGACACTCGCTAGACCACTGAGGGAAGGACGTTGGGTTTTGTACGGAATCGTACAAATTTAGAAGGTTCTTAGTTTCGAAGAAAGCAAAAAAAAAAGTGCAATTCCACTTTGTTTCCACTTTGATCAGACATTTGAAAACATGACTGTAATCAAGGTGAACTCGTAAGTATATTCCAAAGCCTGTTCGTCTTTTGTGTGACCATTGTCCTTGATACTGTAGATGTGCTCGTCTTGTTATTCTAATAATAATAATAATAAGGAATGCAAGGTTTTTCCTTTTAGTCTGCTCTTGTGTGTGCTAAATTCTAACAAGTACAATTGTATATAATAATTATTCAGTGAGGACATGACATGGTATTATGACTTGTTTAGTTGTGTAGTAGGAAACTGAGCAGCAACAAATCCGACCTAGTTTATCTTTGGTAGCGTAACTCAAGTCTTAATCAGGTCAAGACGGTTCAAGTTCTTGGTTAAAGATGTCCACAAGATAACCGTGTTATTCTGATCTGCGAATCTAAACAGTTTATATTCGGTATGTTTCAGAGTCCCAACAGTCCCAGTGAAGAACCTAAATGGATCCAGTCCTGTTCACCCAGCCTTGGCTGGTGAGTAAAACAAACTAATAAACAACGTAATGTCCTGATGACTGTCAAGAAAAAAGAAATGCAAATATTAACATTCTCTTTTCTTTTTTGTCCATTTCTTCGCTTGCCAGGCATAACGGGTATCTTGATGAGTGCTGCAGGACTTCCTGTTTGCTTGACTCGCCCTCCCAAATTGGTTCTCCACCCTCCACCCGTGAGCAAGAGTGACATCAAGCCTGTGCCAGGGCTCGGCCACTGCTGCCGCAAAACCACAAAGAAGCAAGCCCGCAAAGGTCAGAACACACACATCCGCTCTGATTATGCAGCACTTTAAAACTTTACCAAGTGTTAAACCAGCATAACTTTAAAGCCTTGGCACCGATGCCACATGAAATACCATGATGCCAGTGCTGCAATGTTAGTACGGCAGGAAAAATTAAATATACTGGAAGTTTTACTCATTTAAAAAACCTTTTAAATAACAAATTAGTGAGTAAAATGGTTGTCATGGATGTCGCTCCTTGTTAAATGTCTTCCAACTTAACAAAATGAATTCGTTCAAAACAGTGACCCAGTTCTAGTTTCCAGTAATTATTATAATGCTTTAACATAGGTTTATATCTCTTGATTGACAGCAGGGATTAAAATACAAGAGCCATTTTGATAACTCTGAATGACTTGAGATTTTTTAGATTTTCCACCATTTTGAAATTGTTTCCATATTTTCATTCATGCAAACAGGCAGAACTCCTGAGGAAGTCGTGCGGAGGTACCTGCAGAAGGTCCGCAACCCCCCAGAGGAGGTACGCTTCTGATTTCTTTCATTTATCTCATTGTGGTTCTTCATACTGCTATTAGTATTACCGACTGCATCCTGCTCATGTTCTTTCACAGGACTGCACTATTTGTATGGAGGCTCTAGCAGGTCCCTCTGGATACAAAGGCCCTGGCGTGGGTGGCATTTCCCGGGCAGAGTCGGTCGGCCGTCTGTCTCAGTGTGGGCACCAGTACCACCTGCAGTGCCTAGTGGCCATGTACAACAATGGTAACAAAGACGGCAGCCTGCAGTGCCCCACCTGCAAGACCATCTACGGAGTGAAGACTGGCAACCAACCACCTGGCAAGATGGAGTATCATGTCATCCCGCACTCACTGCCCGGGCACCCCGACTGCAAAACTATACGGATTATCTACAACATACCCCCTGGCATTCAGGTACTTATTTGGTAGCAGGCGTTACCCTAAAGCAATAAAAAGTACAGATGAGTTACAAAGGAGAAAAACTGGTGTCTTGGTTATGTTATGTGAGCATTTTGCTGGCATCCTTTGAGATCACTTATCCCCGTAGGGTAAAGAGTCACAGCAAACCATTACAGATATTCAGATTGATCATGTTTAGCTTATAAGGAAGCATTTGTGCCGCGATAGGACTAGTTTGTTCCTGGTTGGGAGTTCCCCCATTCACAGGGCTACCTAAAAGGATTAATCAGGATAAACCTAACTGAACAGTCATATGGTAGTCTCCAGCATCAGTAAACCAGGCCAGGTATATATTTTGGAAGAGTGGTGTAGATCCCTCTAGTACAGTCCCAGAGATTTGGCCAACACCTTACTTAAGACACTTTCTTGAGGCTGTTTTCATCTTAAGTGACTACCTGTGTGTATAGAAGCCAAGACCTGGTATAGTGCTAAATAGAAACCTGATAGATTTAAATTTTTTATCTTGCTATATGGGATAGATTTAGAGTTGAGATTCCCTAGGGCAAATATTACTCAAGTATAAGTAGACGTCCTCCATTTACTTGTGTACTTGAGTACCTTCAAGTATCAAAAGGACAGGGCTTGTATTAGCTCATAGTAGCCCTTTAAACAGTAGGAACATCTCTCTCTCTCTCTCTAGCTTGCTTCTGATTTCAAACATCTCTTTCATTATTAGGCTCGTCTCAAATAGCAAAAGCAAGTCACGCAATTGTGCATAATAGTCAGCAGGGGGCGAAATTCCCACTTTAAGTACAACACCACAATGTGGTTGCGCATCATCATGCAGAAATGTACTTAAGTAGGAGTACAGACATTTGCTGTACGGTTAAGCAGAGTAAAAGTAAACCGTATCCTCCAATAAAAGAAATGTAAGTAAATTGCAAATACTGTATGTGAAATATGTACAGCAGTGACGTTCATGCACTCAATTACCTCCCACTGCTGGGTAGATGTCATAAAATATCATTTCCACATTCAGCACAGCCCTTTAATATAAGTTTATGAACCACTTAAAAAGAAAAGAAAAAAAAAAAAGATCTTGCAGTTTCCCTGTCTAAATAATGAAATACTGATGCGGCTGTAAAGCTGCCACTATAAAATTTCAACTATTTCAAAGTTTTAAATTAGATTGCACACTTAGTCAGGCTGTAAATTGTTTTAGCATTCCTTTTACTGTTAAAATTACATATAGTTCAGAGTTAACTTTTTAAAACCCTTCTCTGTTTCTACCACAGGGCCCTGAGCACCCAAACCCTGGCAAGCCGTTCACAGCACGTGGATTTCCCAGACACTGCTACCTCCCTGACAGTGAGAAAGGCCGCCTAGTAAGTTCACATTAACATGCACTAATCCAGTAACAGCCCGCTTATTAAGCTTCAGTCAGAAAGTACAGCATATTCTTTCGTACCGTTTTCATGTCTTGACAAATTACCTTTCAAACGCACTCTGTCAGGTGTTGAAGCTGCTGTTGGTGGCATGGGACCGCAGGCTGATCTTCTCCGTGGGAACCTCCAGCACGACTGGAGAGACCGACACGGTCATTTGGAATGAAGTCCACCACAAGACGGAATTTGGCTCCAACCTGACGGGCCACGGCTACCCTGACTCAGGCCACCTGGACAACGTCCTGGAGGAGCTGAGGGCACAAGGTATAACTGAGGAAGACTGTCTGAGGGACTGAAAGAACGAAAGGGACAAGATGTTGTGCCAAGTTTGCGATCTACAGCAGAGATCAAATTTCAGAAGCAACTGGAACTTCGATGCTGGAAATGGAAAATCCAGTGTTAAGGAAACTGGAGGAGCTAGGGATCATTACAAACTCCTTCCATTCTGTGATACTGATCTTAATGATGAAGAAAGCTTTGAAATCAGACTGTGACCTACTTTTGCTTCAGAGCTAGTTTAATAGACTTGGAGCATAGGGGGAAATGAGTACAAACTAATTTACTATTGCTGGTGTCTGTTTAACAATTTCTTGTATTGTAGTTCTGTGAAGGTTACTCCACGCTGAGGTACTTCTGTGCATGTAATTATAACACTTGATGGAATAAGTCCTTTTTTTGTATGATGGAGGCCCTCACATTTTTTGCTATGAAGCTCCAGTGGCAGTTTCAGATGGAATGTGAATGTTTACTGCCCTCTAGTGGCACTTGATTATACATTCCATCCATAATCATGGTATAGTCACTTAGTTTTATCATGGGTTTCATTATTATTTTTATCTACACTACATTAACTGATTACTTTTTTTTACTCATTTAAATTTTGTTGTACCTTATTTTATGTTATAGGTATATAGTTCATAACTCAGAAACCAATAATTTGGTATGACTTTAGATAACTAAGCTAATAAGTCTTTGTCATGGTCTGATAAACTTGTCCTTGGACATTAAACTCAACCCAGTTAAAGTATTTATCAGTATTAAAGCCAGCTAGCATGTGGAAATTAGGGGTAAAGACAAACGCACAAAACAGCCAGTTTTTGTCCTAACTCTTTAATTCACAAAACCACACGCAAAGCACGAGTAAACGAAAATAAAGTTTTAGGGATTAGACCTGCAGCAAGAGATTAACTGTACGACATATGAACCAGTGCTAAATGTACCCACTTTTAGGATAAATGTGATCTACGACATGTCAGACTTGTGTAGAGGTTTGACATAAAGTCAAGTAACTCAAGACACCATATTGGTCATTGGGGATCGGCGTTAACTACCGGGCTGGAGAAAGCTTGCTCGCTTTGGAACATCTGGTCCTACTTTGTGGGTAGATCTGTGCTGTGGTCTCCGGTTACTTTTCTAGTCAGTCATTGGTAGGTCCATGATGGACATGTTTACAAAAAAAAAAAAAGAAAAAGAAAAGAAAAGAAAAAAAAAAAAGAAGTATTGTTGTCAAGACATTTGAGCATGTGTGTACATGCAAATATAAGCTTACATTTATAGTTGAAGTATTACTGTGTGCTGTACGTGTTTTTGTACACATGTTCTGACTCAATACCATGTTTTTGCATCAAGTGTTGCAGCAACTCAGTAAGGCAAGCACTTCTAATTCTTTTTGTTTTTGTTTGTTTTTCATTATTATTATTGTTATTATTTTAAATTTGTTATATGTTTTGATTTTTAGTAATGTCTCTTATAAGCTGTGTATGGGTTTCTTTTTATTTTCCCTTTTTTTGTACTGTGACGTTTGACTCACTGATTGCACTTGTATTTTTTTCATGATAGTTGTTCTGGTTATTACGGTAAAATTTCAGCCGAGAGAAAGCTACAAAGAAACAGTGTGTGGAGCTAGAACTATTGTTGCTGTATAATATAAAACTGTACAGAATAATGTGCATATTAAATAGCTGCTGGAATCCTGAATGAATATTAAAAAGAAGATACACATAGGGTTTGTTCTCTTCAAATGCTGTTATTTTTCATTCATGTCGAACAACATAAATTCATTTATTCACAGACAATACGGGTGACGAGTTTCCTGTGTCTAAAGCAAATATCTTGAAACCACTCCTATGTGACTAACTAATTATAAGAGTACCTCTATTGGTATATTTTCACTTTGTTTTGTTTTATTTTTTCATTATTCTGAAAGCACTTTTAATTGGTGACAGTGGAAATTTGTCCTAACTTTTATGTATGCCTAAAGAGACCGATTCAGCCGCCGTTATTTAATTTCCTTCAGTCTTCTGTACACTCATAAGTGTCTGAAATTTTACGCTAAAGCTGCTCCTATTATTTTTGTCATTTTATAGATCACAAACTAGCTGTACGGAGTCCCTGCAGTAATTCAGTACAAGTGTGTCGTAAATCTGGTTTGCATTCCAGGGACTGTGTGTCCAGTATGTTCTATGTTGGATTTCCCATTCATTTGACCTTGAATATAACTAGAATATGTTCTTGAGGCAGAAAAAAAAAGTGCTTCTACTTCCCTTTTTTAGGCGTTTAAAGAAAAACTTTACACTTCTTATTTTTCTTTCTATTTTTCGCCTGAGCAGAAACGACCCAATGTGTTGTCAGTGCAGCAGACAGCCTTACGGGAGAAATAAAAATACCATGTCAACCTACATATTAGCACCAGAATCATTATAGACATAAAAATATTGCAATGCAAATATATTTAATGTGGTTCTGGGTGGAGACGTCTTTTTGAACGTTTTTCTCACTTAAACATTTTCTAACGAAAAATTCACTTTTTGTTGTTCACGCTTACGAGATTAATGGCGTCTGTTCTCCTGCTGATACTGCTTCTTAGAACCAAATCTACCAAAATACCAGAATCAGCTAGATACAGAATCTGTATTAATCCCAGGTTATTTACTCTATATTTCAGTAACTAATTTTTTTTATTACTCTAACTACTATAATATTTCTCCCCCTCTCTCCTTAAAACAGCTCCTAACATGCTGGTAACATGTGTTTCAGTTAAGTGATATTATATTAAAATCATATTATACTAAAATCAGTGCTTAGTTTAAGCTCTCTAGTCTACAAACTGCCAAGTGTTCCCCAGATCCTAAAAATTTCAGTCTGAGAGTTCACGCGTCACAGTCATTAGTAATAGAGGCCGGGATCAGCAAAGCACAACAGATGGACCAATATGGATATAATGTGTTTAACCGTGTTAGCAAAAACATCAGCAATCTGTGCTGTTAGGTGTCTTGGGACTTCATTGTCTCTATGCAGACGCTGCTGTGATCCTTAGTAAATGTAATCTGAAACGGTACAGAAGGGGGGGGGGGCTGATCCTGAAGTATGTGGGGAGGGGATAAGGGTTAGGAAGAGGAGGTGGGATAGATATGCTTAGACAATGATCATTGTGTCTGCATGCTCACCACTCCAACCAGTATATGAAATGCAACCTCACGAAAGCCAAACAGGAAAAAAAAAAGGATCTATTTTGCTGACACTTCATGGATATTTGCCAGAAATGGACATTACGTGCTTTTAAATTCAACCGCAGAGCGCACATTGGAAGTGCACTGTGGAAGTGACGGCAGGGGAAAAAAAATCATGCTCTAACTACCATTTAAAAGCTTTTAAACATATTATGGGTTTGGATTGCACAACACACAGCAAGGCCTGTTGTCAAGGCAACAGCTCATCTTCTGCCGACCCCACCACTACGGAGTCGTATTTCACATGTAGACCTTCCCCTTCACTGGCTTTCTGCTAAAAGCTTTTTGTTACACATCCGAGAGCGAGTGTGAGATAGAAAGAGGGGCGGAGGTGGAGCGAGAGGAAGGGCTTGGGCTGGCTGTTGCCACGGCAACTTGACATCACAGTGACGAACTTCCCTCTTTAAAAGCTTTTAAATCTGATTGCTCCAGCCCTCCAGGCCCCATTCTGATGCCTCTTAACTGAGTTAGAGGGGGGAAGGGCAGAACGGGTGGCCTCTCTCACACATAATCACAAGCCTGAGGAAAGAACAGAAAGGAAAGAGAAAAGCTGGCTTTCTAAAAGCTCGCTACAGTGAAACAAAACCTTCCAGGTTTCTGTTTGTACAAGAATCTGAAAGAGGGATAGGTGCTTTGCAAAATGTCTGCTGAGGATTGCTTCAGTTATATAGTGCCAAATGAGAAGCACAGAAGAGCGCGCAATTGGACTGATTCCGAAATGAAAGGGCTCCTGTACATCTGGGAAGAGTACGTCACTGAGCTCAAGAAGGCCAAGCGCAATGCGAAGATCTACGAAATGATGGCTAAGCAACTGTATGACCTGACCGGCGAACACCGTCACCGGGAGGAGATAAAGATGAAAATCACCAACATGACATTCCAGTACAGGCAAGTGTAAGGGTAACATTTTTAAACATTTCTACACCCCATACTATTTTAAGTGCCTTGACTAAATTTGATTCAATTAACAGAAGCTACTTTAAGTTATAGTGAGAGGTGAAGAGGCTTGTCTCCCAAGAGACTAAGCAATTTCTTTTATTAGGAAATTCTAGACAAAACAGACAACTTGTTTTATACCTTTCTCAACCTTCTAGACAAAACAGGCATTTTGTTTTCCAATCTTGACAAAACAACCTAGCCAAATGAGGTGTTCTCTCTAGGTCAAATTCAACGCTAGACAGAAGATTGTCCCAAGGCAAACATGGACAACATGAAATCTGAAATTAAACTTGTTGCTGATGATTTTACTAACTTAAGCTTTATGTTTTACAAGTATAGTTCTAACCCTTATAAGTGTGAAACTGCACATGATTCACTACGCCACATACATCCCACTCTCATTAACAGGAAGCTCAGGCACACAGCTAGTGGTGGTGGTGGAACACCTGACTGGCCATATTACAAGTCCATTGAGAGGATTTTGTCGAAGATACCTGAGCAGACCCATATGAGCCCACTGGACTCTCAAATCACTGGAGCATCCACTTCGCAACCTGAACCCTCTATACCTCAAGCCGGGACACCAGGTATAGGCTTTCTACCCGAGTACACTGGATCCTCAGAGGAAAGAGAGGTCAAAGAGGAGGACGATGATGGGACTGAGGTCTCTGTGAGTTCTTTTGAATCCAGGTAATTGGGATACATCACTTTAAGCATACTATACAAACTTTGGAATATAAATAATTTTAAGTTGTAGGAGAAAGCCATATTCAACAGGTTCATGACCTCGGTAGCTAAAAATCCTATCGAGCTTTGGAGTTGTTACTTGCTTCCTTACCTACACAATCCTACCAAAAGTATATATGTGGCTAGTTGGCATTTACTGTAAAATCACGAATGGTTCTCCCAAAACCATTGCCAAGATGTTTGCAGCATTGTTTAGAATGTCTTTGAATGCTATAGCATTACAATTTCCATTCACTGGAACTAAAAAGCCTAAACCTATTCCAGCATGACAGTAACTCTGTACTCAAAGGAAGGTTTGATGGCTGGTGTTGAAGAATTTGCATGCCTTGCAAAGAGCTCTGGCCTCAACTACAATGATTGCTTTTGGGATACATTTGCAGGCTAATTCCTAACCTCACTCTTGTGGCTAAAAGGTCAATTCCCCACATCCACTTTCCAAAATCTGGTGGAAAGCCTTAGAAGATCAGCAATTAGGACAAAAACAAATGGGAAACTAAATTTGAAATATGACGTTCATGAAGCACATGCTGTGTGGGTGTAATGGATACATGTTGGCCATACAGTGAGCCGTATATAGATTATAACGCTTCCTTAACCTGACTCACCCATGGCACTGGAGTAGTGTCGATTCAGACCACATGACCTTTTTCCATTGCTCCAAAGTCCAAGCTTTACGCTTCCTAGCAAATTGAAGTCTTTGCCTCCCAATTTGTCTGACTAACAACTGGTTTTCTTATAGCACACAGCTGTTCAATCCCAATCCTCTGAGTTCTCATTACACTGGGTGTGTGGAAATGCTCTTACTTTCACTATTAAACATTGCTGTGATTTCTACTGTTGATTTGTTGGTTTATGATTGGGATCATTCTTATTTGTTTCTTTATTGTTCTAGGGTATAATAATGTCCTGGAGAGCTTTTAACCAAATTCCCATCATTTCAAGTCTATTCAAGTCTTCGTTGTTTTGTTTGCTTGATGCAGGCCAATATTTAGATCTTTTAGACAGTGACCTTTAATGCCAGGCAGTGTATATGTACAGTATATGAACATTTTTACTGTAAATGTATGAAGACAGGCTATGTTGTGTAGATCACAGTGGCTTTCGATATATCTTTATCCAACTGTGTTGGAAAAACATGAAGTTGGGGGAAAAAATGGAGACCTTCATGTTCATCTTTTGTCACCAACAAGATTGGGAACTGATGCGTGATTTACATTCCCGTCCTCAAACAGTGAACTGTATGTACAGTGTTTCATCAAGAAAATATGTCTGTATTATAATTGAGCTAAAGCTGATGACATTCAAGTTTTTTTGGCTCTAACTGGTTTGAGCTTGAGAATTACAAAGCTAATAGAAGCTATATGTATAATATCTAAAGTGAGCAAATACATAAAAAATTTGCTTAATCTGTGAAACCACACCGGAACAGTGGCTTAATGGTTAGCACTGTCGCCTTGCACCTCCATGGTCCGGGTTCGATTCCCATCTCTGTGTGCATGAAGTTTGCATGTTCTCCCCGTGCTTGGTGGGTTTCCTCTGGGTACTCAGGTTTACTCTCACATGCAGAATAGGCTGATTGGCGTTCTCAAAATTGCCCATATTGTGTGAGTGTGTATATGTGTGTGTACCCTCGCCTCATGCCCTAAGTGTCCTAGGATAGGCTCCAGGCCCACCACAACCCCCTACATAGGATTAAGTGGTATAGATGATGTGTGATGAGTGAAATCACACACTCTTTTTGTAAACTGTAACGTGTAGTCAGTATTTCAGCAGAATTTAAAATGTATGAGTGTAAATGAAGACTTGATTGGTTGATGTACGGCGGACTCTGCCAGTCCTGCCCCTGTGGGGGAACCCCCACTCCATATAATATTAATCCTAATTGAATAGTTTCAAATATATATTCTGAAGTGATTTCTTTGAAACACAATCGTCTTTAGATTTTAATTGCACAGCTGTGTCTTCAGGTCTCAGCCTATGAAGAGGCAGCGGTTGTCGCACAGTACCTCGCTGCGCCGCAGGAAGTTGCATGTGATGGAAGCTATGCTGAAAGAGCAGAGGAAGATGAGCCGCGCTGTGGAGGACACATGCAGAGAGGTGCGCCGTGTAATGCACCAACAAAACTTCCTACAAGTACAAAGCCTGCAGCTCCAGGAGCGGATGATGAACTTGCTGGAGAAAATGATCCCATCCACAACCCACCTTACAAACACACCTACCTAAGTCTGATCTAGCCAGGATTTATGTGCTCCTCATAAAGTGATATTCAACTCTTCCACTTCACAGGGCTTTTTTCGTTCAGCAAAGCTATTTAAATACACAATCCACAATCTCATCTCTTACTATCTTGATGACTAAGAAGTGCATTGAATTTCCAATAGTACAAAACTCAGAATCACAATATTATAGTAAAGGAACACAGAACTAAAAAGACACATGGAACTTGTTTACTGTTGCATCTTTGGAACATTGTTGAAGTATTGTTTAAGGATTTCAGATGTTACACTATGATTAATTATTGTGTGTGTGTGTGTGTGTGTGTGTGTGTGTGTGTGTTTGGTTTTAAAGCTGGGATTTTATTTTGAAACTTATGTAAACCCTTATATAAACTATTATACTTGTCTGTCTGGTTTGTTTTTTTATCATTCAAAGTATTAAATAACTGAATTTGGAGTGATAGATTAAACTAGTAGTTCTCAACAAGGTCGTCCGGTGACTCCCAAAGGGTTCATGAAGCTTAGCCAGGGGTTACAGCCAGTTACAATAATGAAGAATGACATCAATTTTCCCGTTCAGTTTCTCATTACAGATATCTTTGATTCAGTTGTAGATATCCACAATGTGGCTGTGGCCTCGCACCTTCAGGGTTGGGTTTGTTTTCTACCCTATGTATGTGTGCATGAATGTTCTCCCTCAGGGTGCGTATGTGTGTGCCCTGTGATGAACTGGCACCCTATCCAAGTATAATCTCCAGGCCCTGTGAAGAATAAGTGCTATAGAGGATGAATGAATGAATATCCACAGTGTGACGTGAATATCTGCAACTAAATTATGATTATCTACACTGATCAGCCATACCATTATGACCACCTGCCTAATATTGAGTAGGTCCCCTTTTGCCACCATAACAGGGATGCACTGTTGGGTGTGTTCTGACACCTTTATATCACAACCAGCATTAATCTTTTCATCAATTTTGATCTACATTAGTGCTTCTATTGGATTGGATTCAACTGAATTGGACTAAATTGGACTGACCTTCGCTCCCCAAGTGCATCAGTAAGTCCTGGCCACCCAGGCTTTCCTTGGATTACTTTTGTTGGTTCCTGACCACTTCAGACCAGGAACATCCCACAAGACCTGCAGTTTTAGAGTTGCTCTGGCCCAGTTCACTAGCCATCACAAATTGGCCGTTGTCAAATCTGTATTTTTGCCCATTTTTTTTCTGCTTCCAACACATCAACTTCAGGAAAAAAGGTTCATTTGCTTCCTAATATATCCCACCCACTTCCAGCCGCCATTGTAAGAAGATATTGAAAATGTAGCTACTATGAGAAGGGCTAAATTGTAATGGGTAGACAACTTGGTCAGAGCAACTCCAAAACTTCAGCTCTTTTGGGGATATTCCCAGCCGGCAGTGGTCAGATTATACCAAAAGTGATCCAGGGGGTAAAAATGGTAAACTGGCAACCAGGTCATGGGTGGCCAAGGCTCACTGATGTACATGGGGAGCAATATATATATACACACACACACACACACACACACACACACACACACACACACACATACAGTACAGGCCAAAAGTTTGGACACACCTTCTCATTCAAAGAGGTTGAATTTGTATTATGGCAAGAAAAAAGCTAAGTGAAGAAAAAAACAAGTGGCCATCATTACTTTAAGAAATGAAGGTCAGTCAGTCCGAAAAAATTGGGAAAACTTTGAAAGTGTCCCCAAGTGCAGTCACAAAAACCATCAAACGCAACAAAGAAACTGGCTCACATGCGGACCGCCCCAGGAAAGGAAGACCAAGAGTCACCTCTGCTGCGGAGGATAAGTTCATCCGAGTCACCAGCCTCAGAAATCGCAGGTTAACAGCAGCTCAGATCAGAGAGCAGGTCAATGCCACACAGAGTTCTAGCAGCAGACACGTCTCTAGAACAACTGTTAAGAGGAGACTGTGTGAATCAGGCCTTCATGGTAGAATATCTGCTAGGAAACCACTGCTAAGGACAGGCAACAAGCAGAAGAGACTTGTTTGGGCTAAAGAACACAATAAAGAACACAATAAAGAAAACTCTTTGAATGAGAAGGTGTGTCCAAACTTTTGGTATGTACTATAATTCCAGTTCAGGATATCTAATCATTTTGATTCATACACATTCACATTTCATACAAACTTCCATAATTTCTTTTGACTGTGTAATGCTGCTTTGCGACAATTCCAACTGTTAAAAGCACTATACAAATAAAATGTAACTGAATATATCTTCAATTCCCCTTGATTAAATATGTCTATAATGTTTTTTTTAGATATCCTGGATTATGTTTTAACTAGTCAAAACTACATTATAGGTATATTGAACTGGAGTTGCTTGCCGTACACGTGTTCACCGGAGCACATTGTCCGAGTCCTGTAATGAGCGGGGCAGTGCTCAGCGTCCTCCGCCCACGCGCATATGGGGCCGTTGGTACACGCCCAACGCCTTCCACGTGATTCACCGAACTCCAATAAACGCTAAGTATTTGTTCAAACGTTGCGTTTGATCGACGGCTCCCTCAGCGAATGAGAAGGACTCGCTTGATTTCGCGATCGTTATGGTGCCATAGTGACTGAATGACGCTTTGTGTTGAGCACAATAGTGAATGGCAGTGGTTGTGTGTAAGAGGACAGAAGTGGAAAAGCTGAAACTTTTAAAATATGTTATGGTTTGTTACGTTCAGGTAAGTACCTATTTGTACTAATAGTACTAATATTCGTTGAGCTTTATTAGTTGAGAAACATTTAGAAATAATGTGTGAAGTCTGTAGTGTACGTTTTTGGACTTTGGTACTTATTGGTATCTATTCTAATCTTTCCGTAACCGCTGAAAACGGGCGATACGTGTTCTGTAGCGTGGTTATGTATTTGCATATACGGCATACAAACTTGTTTTTAAAGTTTCTAACAAGTAGAAGGGTGTACAAAACTTTTTATTTCGTTTATTTTCCAAAAGGATCTGAGCTGAGTGAGATCTCATGCGCAGATGTTGCGTCTCCGAGTGCCAATGTTTTGACATGCTGCCTTAGAATAGCTGTTTTCCTTTACTCTGGCAAAATCTGGCATCTTTTATTATTACTTGATTCTGTTTTCCTATAACGCAACTATTTAAGTTTATAAAATCTCACTGATCTTTTCTTTCTGTTTCACAGTACCGACATTGAGCAGCTGTAACAGTAACACCCAAGTCTTTTGTTGTGATCTGGTCGAATCTCACAGCCAGACATGAGAGCTCTGGAGGCAGCTGGAGGCGTGAGGAGATCTCTGGACTTCTCTCCAGCCCCAGCAGTTCGCAGGGTGGAGATCGAGCGTGGGAGAGCCGGATACGGGTTCACCGTTATTGGCCAAGCTCCCTGTGTCCTGAGCGGAATCATGAAAGGAAGCCCAGCTCATGATGCAGGCTTAAAGCCTGGCGACTCTGTTCTAAGTGTGAACGGCACCGATGTGTCAGGAGCCTCACATGAAAACGTGGTGGAGCTCATCGGTTCATCATCACGCCTGCTCAGTTTGCTTGTATCATCAGATGACAGACGTTCTGTAAATTGTGTTTCAAATCCCCTGGCTTCTCAGGGTAAACAAAAAGAAACATGGTCAAATCCAGGACAGATGGAGTCTTATGAGGAAATTAGAGGGGAGTCAGTGGCCAGTTTTAATACCGTTTTGGACATTTCAGGTCAGGCTTGTAAGACTGCATCAAAAAAACAGAGACCCAGATCTGAACCAGATATGTCTTATTGGTCTTATCGAAGTCTGTCAAAACACAGCCCGCATGTACTTGATCAGGAGGAACCATCTCGTGTTGTGAGTAAAGACTCGGTTTTCTCAGACTTTCAGAGTCAGCAGGATATTTTACCTGACTCCAGTGCTCTGAACGTGGGAATGGTGGTAGGATACATAAACTCCATAGAACTGGATCTAGAAATTTCCCGCTCTGAAGAGGAAACCTTACGAGCCATTCGGGAATGTATCACTCGAATTGCGACTGAGCAGAAAACCCACTATCTGGTCATGATGAGGGTCAAGTGCAATTGTGTGGAGCTTTGCGATGACAGGGATGTCGTTTTGGCTGCGTACCCGGCCGAGAACCTGGTCTTGTGTACAGTATGTACCGAAGACAATAGGTTTTTTGGTCTTGTCTCAAAGGAGGTGACAAAAACCGATTCAAAAAAAGCAGAGCAAAGCAGTTGCATAAAGACATCATGTCATGTCTTTATCATAGACCCAGAACTCTGTGACCACGATGAGCATAAAAGCATCTCTGATCACTTTGGCTTCTCGTGCACTGCTGACCCAGACACCCAGGGTTGTCTGGAGTTTCCCCAGACGCCATTTTCAATGTTAAATTTTGTGTCAGTCCTCTACACTGACTTGGGAGACCATATTGAGAAACTTAGACTCAAACTGGACAGTGAGGATTGTGACGCACAGTCAAGCACACGAAACAGTGGCAGTGGGGACAGCGGGATTGGAAATGTGTCTCCAGAGGATCAGGAAAGTTTTGCTGACCGATGGAGTCTTACATCTCCAAACAGTTCCCATACAATGTGGGATAAACCACATCCATGCATTTCCCAACAGAGCAATGGGCCATCCCTAAGGCCAGAGCGTAGATGCCTTCTTGCGGCGCCATTCCCTGACATTGCCACTCCACAAAAAACTGCACCTACTGGAGAAGGGGTTTCAGGTAGTGCTCCAATGAGTTTCATTTCCCAGTGTAAGGCATCACAACTGTCTGAAAATAAGACCAAACGGAGAGGAAGTCAGCGCTGGCCGTCTGTTAGCATCCGTGCTCGCTGGCAGAAACCTCGGCCTACCAGCTTTGACAGCCTGGCTGACTGCGATACCGGTGGGCACAAAGCTAAAAACAGCACTTTACCACCTGCCATAGAACAAATCCCTCCACTGAGGTACAAAACACCTGGTGACCTCGCGTATGATCTGACCTTAAAACTGTTTAGCAGTGGAGCCAAGCATAAGGATGGAGAAAACAAGGTAACAAAACTCGTTTGGATTTTAGATTTCATACTTAAACTTTGCAAACTTAAGTGTCAAGCAGACAAAGTAAACGGAAGTTCTTTTTTGACATTTAAATCTCACTCTGAGAAAACTGAAATATGAGTTAAGTAACACAGCATATTTCCACCTCTAGTAGCTCAGCATCAGATCATGCATTTGACCCTTTTACCCATTTGTCCATTAAATAGTTTAAAGTGCTTATATGTATAAATGTGTATCGATCAATTGACCCGAATACAAGGTGAAGTACTGAGGTTAGACTCTAAAGCTACCATTTTTTTTTCTTATACACCAGTTTATTTGTAGTACAACCTTGTAAAGCAAGTTAAAACCAAGCACTCAATCTAAGCTAGGTCTTTGTCATGAGGCTGGCAGTCTTTTATGTAGCAGACTAATTTGCACACTAAATCCTGATCTGTAGAACAGATGGTGTTACATGGTTGGGGCACAGCAGATGGAGCTGTTGTGTTGATTAGTGGAGTCCAACGTGATTATGCCAGACAGATCAGTCGGACGGCAGTTACGGTTGGTTTAGATTCAAGAGAGTCGCCTGGCAGAACTCAGCTAATTGATCTAATAAGTATTGTGTTTAGGCTAATTTACTTCAGTCTTCAGTCTTTATTTATCACGGTTTGTTCATTAGTCTGATTATGCGTTATAAAATGCAATGGTCCACATTGTATAAAGGCATCCCCCAACATTAATCATGTTGCACCCCTTTAATTTAATTTCAGACTGAAAAAGGGCCTGCCAAAATTAAAGCGCTTCAGGAATATTTCTTTAACGACATATTTTCAACCTAAGGCTAAGACTCACGTGGTTAATTCATATGGTTCTTGCATCTGTTTCGAGGGAACCCAGTGTTCACATGGAAAGGAAATTACAGGTCTGTGTGGTATGTGTGATATCATTGTCATTCCTTTAAAGCATGTGTTCATCAGATGACTTCTCTTGGTTATTCTTGGTTAGTCATGAAAAAATTGTAAGGATAAACAATGCAAGCCAATGAGTTTTCACGCTGCTTGTCCTGGGCCCAAAGATTTTTTTTTTTTTTTTTTTTTTGCTGTTGGACCAAGCTGCACTGCAGAAATGACATGAAATACATTATTAAAAAAAAAAAACAATCAGTCTATGACAAGTCTCCAGATTCATCCCACCAGGATAAATTGTCAAGCCTATAAATAAAAGGCTCACAGAAGATGCTACTACATTTGGCAGATATCTTTATCCAGAGCAAATTTCTTTTTTTCCCCCCTCATTATACATTTGAGGGCCTTGCTCAAAGTCCCAGTTTGGTGTTTGTGGGATTTGAACCTGGGACTTTCCAAACCATAGACCAAAGCCCAAATCACTGAGCTGCTCCTGATCTACAGTAGTATCAGCTTGAAAACATAAACATTTGATGTGGTACATGTGCCTAGATCTGGATTGTTTCAATAAAAGAAATAATTCCTAACATTCCACACTTCACAAAACATGTAATATGAAACATATATTGCAAACATTATCACGGTTATATGAAGAAAAAAAAAAAGGATTTATCAAGGCTAACAGCAAATAACAGCACAAATGACACTGTTAAGAATTTTCAAAACTGCTTAAGGAATAACAAATACTTAGATTATTTACAAACCCTATGTAAATTCCTGAATATGCTTATATTACTGGTAATAAATTGCAGCCTTTTGCAGTTAAATAAATGTATTAAGATTAAAAAATTGTAATTAATTGTGCAGCTCTAGACATCATCACTATTTTCTGAACAAGCTATTGAATTTAAACTATTTGCACTTTGCAATAGGCAATATTGGGATAGAAATATTTTAGTTATTTTTCATATACTGTATATATAAAACACTTAACATGTATACAATATAAGGTGCTTTACTTTCATTTAATTTTTTCTTCCTTGCATATAGCCATGAATCATACCTGACTTACAAGACATCACAAAAGGTTGAAATATCTTTTAATAAAAAAGTGATCAGCAGTTCCTTTTTTAAAAAAGTAATTCATATTTTTAAGGTAAGTTTCATAAAAAGGTTGAAATGGAAAACATTTGCAGATGCAAATGCATCAAAATAGAAGGTTACATTTTTTCATTAAAAAAATAGCATTTTTTTTAAACATGCTTTCCTAATTAATACCATTAAAGCATCTTCTCAAGAAGTTCTTATTAATAAAGCATGATAAATAACTATATAAAAATAATGTTGCAAATATGTATCATGGTTATTTTCTCTTCTTAGGGCTACAGATTTTGGGGTCTCACTAGAGGAAGGTCATCTGTTCGACAAACTTCAACTCGCACCAACCGACTCAGTCTGGCTCGTTCACTTGATGATCTTGAGGTATGCTTTTTCTTTAAAAAGGCGGAACTGGTCTTGTAGTTTTTTTTTTGTTTGTTTGCATGGTAATCTTCATAATTACCATGCAATTTCATACAGTTTTCACTTGAATCCTCAAATCCTGAAATTTATCATGTCTGCTCGTCTTCATGAATGATCTGCATATGAGATCTGCAATCCCAGGCGCTCAAACTTTAGGTCTATGGTTTTATCCTTTAGTAATGACTGGTTTATTATACAGCCAACGCTGCTAAACAAAACACCTACTTTCCCATAGTGTGGGTGCACTTATGTCTCCAGCACAACTATTCAACAATATTTTTCACGACCTACGCATAGGCTGATGTTATTAGACAAGTGATTCTGCTTTCCTTTCCAAGTTATCTTCAGCAGTACAGCTCAGCTTTTTTCAACATGCCTCATATCCGAATCACGACAGTGTGTTTTGTCTGTGGTGTTTGGATCATAGTCACAGAGTTGAAGGAGGAGTGATTGTTTTTTTTAATTTTTTTATTTTTTTATGTTCTGTAGATGAAGACCAAATACTGTTATATTTCACACATGGCACTACACACCACCGCCATGATATCACTAGGATCCCTATCCACAAAACATAAACAATGTCCGCAGCTTCTCAGACAGTGATGTCATGATGGAACACTGATGAGTTTAAGTTGTTCTGGGTAAAAACAAGTAAACAACCCTATGGTTTATGACCTGTTCCTCAATATGTCACTACCACTAACCACCACAGCAACAACAACGAAAATAATAATAATAATAATAATAGTAGTAATAGTAGTATGTCTCTTTCAGATAGACAAATAAATAAGATATATAATGCTTATCCTGGGTAGTGTCTAATAGGGCTTGGAAAACATAGGGCACAAGGTAGGTGCACCTCAGAGGGCACAAGCACCCATGCACGCACATACCCAAATCATACCCCCTACTTGTAATTTTGAAACAACAATCAATCTACCGTGCATGTCTTTGGACTGTGGAAGGAAACCAGAGTACCTTCAGGAAACCCACCAAATTCAAGGAGAACATGCAACCTCCATGCACAGAGACTGGAACCACCATATTGCAAAATGAGAGAGCAGACATACAATATACGTAATTGTGTAATAAATGTCATTATGTAATGAAAGAGGTCCAGAAGCCTGAAAACGCAATTGGAATGAAGTCAAAAGGTGACATGAATTTGAAAGAAAAGTATATATGTTAAATATTTACATTAATTTCAGAGTTTTGTTTTTGGCATGTCCTCCTTTTGCATTAATGATAGGATTCACTCAGGTTGGCACAGATCCACACATTTGTTCAAAATCCAACATCTGGACACATGCTTTAATACACAAATAAAAATTCACAACAAATATATGATGGCCTGGTGTAGCTTTAACATTTTTACATAATGTCTGTTTTACTACAATAATTTTTAAGAGTTTAAAATATTATTTATGGATTTACAAAAATATATTTTACTTGAATGGAAATTCGGCGCTTAATTTAAATATGTTGATTTAAATAGGAATCCAGGAATCTCGACTTAAATATGGTCAATATATTAAACAATTATATGCTTTGTATTACATATTTAAAAATTCTAAAAACTTTTATTTATTTCCAGTATAAAATGGAAAAACATCAGAAATTTCACTTAGCACTCTGCGTATTTCGGAAGCCTAGTTTAAGTTTCAGGTACATAAAGTTATATATATATATATATATATATATATATATATATA
>JAAGKR010001872.1:0-25013 GCA_011419295.1 Clarias macrocephalus
GCGAGGTCGCTTCTCGGCCGAGGGACGGCGCTCGATCACAATTTTGACTAAGAACACAGCCACGAAACTTTGACAGCAACTTCTAACAGCCATCCAAGGACAGTCTGGTGATGAACGCTGCCTTGTCCCGCAGGACGGAGCTCCCGGCCGAAACGCAAAACCCATCACCACAATCTCATCATTTTGATTCATACACATTTACATTTCATACAAACTTAATTCTTCTGATTGTGTAAAGCTGCTTTGCGACAATGTCAATTGTTAAAAGCGCTGTACAAATGAAATGGGATCGAACTGCATCAGAACGGAGTGTCTCGGGGGACAAAACGTGGACATCATGACAAAAGTCCAGGAAACTCCCCAGAACTTAATCCCATTGTGGTCGATCCTCAGGAGGCGGGAGGACAAACACAAACTCTGCCAAACTCTAAGCACTGATTATAGAAGAATGCAGCAGCAGACTTGTGTCATTCTCAAATGTTTTGGCCCCCCACTGTGTGTGTGTTTTGGTCTCTCTCTAATTTATATTTTAAATATTTATCTACATATGTATCTATGCACACTCACTCACACTCTCTCTCTCTCTCTCTCTCTCACACACACACACACACTCACACACTCACACACCTTGTCTGAGCTCGTCCCTCTCCAGCACGTTATAGGCGGTGTACTCCTCCACGCCGTGCATCCTGAGGATCTGCACCACGGCGTTGCTGAAGCCGCACATGGGCTGGGCCGGCGTGCCCTTCATGAACACCACCAGCTTGTCCTTCTTCACCATCTGCTCCAGGTCCCGGATCAGCGCGTCCCCCGGGGGAGCGGAGCACAGACACCGCGCGCCCTGCCGCCGCCACGACGCCGACGCCGCGCGCGCCGTCTGTCTCAGCACGCTGTTCAACACGAGACTCATCCTTCACACGCACAACACACACGCTCGCAAACACACTCAACTTCACGATCAGACTTCGTTTATCCTTCTTTCTGCGGAGACTCAGAGTCGCGACTTTCTCTCGGTTTTTTTTTTTTTTTTTGTGTCCCTTTCTGCCCGGACGGATAGACGTAGCTCCACCCTTAAACACAGAAAACAAATCTGATTGGATGACGCACACTTCCTGCTCCAATTTCATTGGTTGTTGCTCACGTCAATCACAGCGAGTCGGGCGTAGGTTTCTGATGACGTACATCCCGCGCAATAATCGCATTAGAAGCGCGTTGGCTTTAGGTCGAAGAGGCAGACATTTGGCGTTTAATTCTATATTTATACAAATATTGAAATGTCACGTTATGTTTTGCCCAGATTAACTTTTTTTCTTTATTCAAATAAAAATACAAAGTAACTGCTTCCGGTAACAGACCCTTTAAATTCGACTTCCGGTTCACCATTTTAGTTCATCCAGGTCATGTAAATATATGTATATATTTTTTCCCCTCTGCGGTACATTTTCAAACATGATGTCGAGTTGAACAGGTATTGATTTAAAAAAAAAAATAAATACATAAGATGTAATTTACTTTAATATAGTTGGATTTTCATATTTATTTCTTGTTTTAGATTATATACTTAAACACATTTCTTTGTGAACCTCATTATACAGAGATTAACTGCAGGTTTTTGCTAGATTTTATTAATCGTAATTAAATATAAGTAAATTAATAATAATTTAATCCTTATTTTATTGAACAAAAAACGTATTAATAAATAAGTAAATTACTACAAAAAATTTAGCTATGAAGTAAATTATTCAGAGTTTAATACTTTCTATTTTCTGGTGTATGTTGTGTATCAGGACTGCAGAGGACGTGTATGAGTTCATTTTTGTTATTTGTTTGTGTTTTTAATGATGCACAATATTGTTTTTGTTACATGCACACACTAATATTCATTCATCTATGTGGTAGAAGAGAGAGAGACCGAGAGAGAGAAGTGTGTGTGTGTGTGTGTGTGTGTGTGTGTGTGCGTGTGTGTGTGTGTGTGCGTGCGCGCGCACGCAGCTCCTGCCCGTGCCCGGTCCTGACCCATGGCCGAGGTGTCACAGGAACTGCCTAGAGGAACAGAAGATGAAAAGGCGGAGCTCTTGAGCTGGCGGGCGTGTCCGTGCGATGTTCTTCTGACACTCAGTCCTGTCTGTCCCACGGATGTGACGGCTCTCTCTGTACCGTCACTCATCCGCAGACAGGCAGAGAAACGCTGAGCAGACAGATATTGTCTGTGAAGACGAGCTTGCTTTCCAGGCACTACACGCTCACACACTGATATCTGTCTGTATGTGCGTCTCATATCTCTCTCTCTTTCTCTCTCTCTCTCTCTCTCTCTCTCTCTCTTTCTGTTTGTCATTTAAATTAAACAATTTCAACACGCTGCATGTGGCAATCTTTAAAAAATATATAACAATAATTAGTTACTTTCCTGTAGAAATTGTGAAGTAGGGGTGCAATAGTGCACTGCTTATCATAAAAACAACACTGAAAACTGCTTGTTTCTACCCGGTATGTTTACAGAAGAGTAATGAGTGTGTGATGTCTGTGTGGACGGTGGGGCGGGGCGGGGTGGGGCTTAGGCCTCTGGGACCTCAATGCACACAACTCACAGACGCTGAGAATGTAACCAGCTTTAGTGAGAGCGTTGGTTCATAGTTTGTTAGTTTGAGAAAGGATGCTTTAAAGTTATGGACCCCCCCCCCCCCATTCCCCCATTTAAGTTTGTGTTCACTCTGCAAACCTCATTATAGTTTATGGAGTTATGTTTGCACTGATGGCTGGATCAGGGGCGAGTTTATTTTATCATTTTATTTATTTATTTTATAAATGTATTTTTTAGTTTTTAAGCCTTTCCATGTGGCAATTGTGTGTGCATAAATTTATTTTATTAATATTTTAATACAAGTTTTGTAGGGGTACATGCAAAATTCAGTCATTACAATTGAGTAACTCTCTCTCTCTGTCTCTCTGTTTCTGTGTGTGGCTGTGTCTCATTTCAGGGTTTGTGTCCTTGGACAGAAACTGTCTACGTGGTCTTCACAGGCTTGTGTCCTTCTCTGACCATGGAGACCATGAACTCTGGACAGAAATGAGAGACTCTGGTCTGCAGAGGACTTCATATTTGTGTCAGCTGTTTCCACAATGTATTCTGTTGCCTAGCAACGTTTACTGTTACAGTTTATAACTATAGTGTTACAGAGAGAAGTTATAGAGCCCAAACTTTGATTTTCCTTTTTGTAGTTGATTTGTTCTTACAAGACATGGATGAGACTCTTCACTGGTGATGGCTCTGGCATCTGATATACATATCTCAGGCTGAAAGACAGCCGTACCCAGGTAACGCGTGCGCAAAGTAATGTGGCCAGGTAAAATGCTCTGTAGTTTTGATCAACAATAGTGTCGCTAATAACAATGAATAACGGTCCGGATAGTCAATGTACAGCTGTCACCTCACTTACTGACAGTTTCATGTCTAAAATAACTGGCTGTGGAATGTTGCTACAAGAGTTTATTCGTACTGCACCAGACGTCTGAGTTACCTGAACTTCTGCAGCAGTATTTCTGCTGTGTGTAACTTCTACTCCATTACATCTCACAAGCATCTATTTCTTACTGCCCAGCTGAAGTCACTAGTTCCTTTTGTGATTAAAAATGTTCAGACACATCCTGTCCAAAACAAAAACCGGGTATCTCCGTGTTTTGATTTTCATATGATACTGTTTAACTGCACAGGGCTATTTTACTGCATATAGAGTACTTAACTAAGGTTTTGTACCGAGGACTTGTACTTGTATGTGTTTTCACACTATGGTATGTTTTCCTGCTTCTTCATTTTTCCCTGAACTCGGTAAAGACCCCTATTCTTCAGAATCAGTATTTGTGTCCTAGTTTTTTTTTAACCACCAGGACACCTCCTGAGCAGGCAAGCCCTTGCAGCCTGGACCTTCTCGACCGGAATCAAAGACATGGTTGGGGGACCACAATTGAGACCTTGGTATTTATTTTTTGGCTGGTACCTGGGGCATCATACAGGGCAGTCTCCAGAGTGTTTGGAATGTGTTGTTCCACTGTAGGTCATCCACTGCCCAAAGACCCCATGAGATCTGGATGCAATGTCCCGTGGGTTTACAGGGCTTGCAGGACACAAGGTCTTAAGGAAGGCTACTGGGGTAATCGACCACTGCCATGTCCGCGTAAAGACCCTGAGCGGCCCTGAAGGTCTGTGCTACAGATGTTTCCGATCACCAGGGCTGCTGATTTTAAATTTTAATGTGTGTTTTGTATATACTTTCAAATCTGTTTGTAAATGAAAACACGGGTATTAAACACTTTTTTTTATTGTTGAAT
Organism: Clarias macrocephalus; assembly: GCA_011419295.1. Taxonomy (NCBI): domain Eukaryota; kingdom Metazoa; phylum Chordata; class Actinopteri; order Siluriformes; family Clariidae; genus Clarias; species Clarias macrocephalus. The sequence goes on from JAAGKR010001872.1 coordinate 4,327, forward strand.
TTAATTACAGTCTTCAATCAGTCACAAGTAGAGAGTAGAGCTTTGTCCATTCTCTCTGGTCTCCTGTGCTCTCCTCTACCTTTTTCTGCAGTCTCATATCATCTCACTCCCTCTTTCTCTTTCCTGATGCTTGTTGCCTCTCTTTTTTCACCTCTTCTTCCTCTTCCTCACCCGCTGCAGCACTTGGCCCGGGCGTGTCCTTAGGGATGGAGGTGATTAGGATAGACAAGGGGATGAAGTCCGTTCTGTCCAATATCTCATACATGCGGTCAAAATATGGCCATTATGAAGCAGTGGATTTCCTGCTAGCGCCCTCTACTGTCCCAGGGCACTTAAGCAATCCTTAGGCAGAGGAAATAAATTAGAGGCAGTCAAAGGGGAAAAAAAGCTTATTGCGCCATCTAGTGATCTTATTATTCTACAGGATGAGGGGGTACGGTACAGCCTGAGGTAGGAGAACGGGAGACAGTGAGGATGATGCAAGTGGCTTATTGTCATCCTGTCTCCAGGCAACAGCAGCAGAGTTTTTGGCTCTGGTGAACAGGATGTTGTTTTCTCCCCTTAATTGAATAAATTTGTGAGTCAAATCCTAAAAGCAGGTTAGGTAGAAAAATAACCACGTTCAGTTTTAATCAGATAACCAGTCTGATGTTTGGAAGCGACTAGCTGGAAACTAACTAGGGTTCACTTCTGAACAATCCAAAACAGAACAACCAGTAGTGTTGTGCTACTTACTAACAAAAGTAACGTTACTATTCCTAGGTACACTTCAGTGAACGTCACATATACTCATCATTGATTTGTTATCTAGAATAATAACATATTCATATTCCTAGTTATTATCTAAAGCAAAGCATCACTGTTGTGTTTCTGTAACATACGTAGTCAGTGCCACCTTAACTTTAGGCCTTGGGGCTGAATGGAGACACAACAGTCTAATCACTTTCAATAACACACACACACACACATATGCACAGAGCAACTTATAAAGCCAAGATATGTGAAAGTTCCACTCTGTATTACAAAAGAAAATCTGTCTGCAGAAACACCAATAATTTTACACCAGCATATGAACAACAAATCAAATGAATAGCGTCTTATTTAAGTGTGTCTCATCAGAAGGTTACATGTTGTGTTTCTTTCAGCTAAATCTCATGAAAAATGTCACGCACCTAAATATTAATTATTTAAATAATAATAATAATAATAATAATAATAATAATAATACAAATATAGATGCAAGCAACAATGACCGGGCCCAAGCACCCTGTGCCAACACCAGAAAGACAGCGGGCAACTTGGGCACATGCATTTAAAGGGGATATCCCAATACCATTATGGCAATTTTAGAAAAGTGGATGCACCGCACAACGTGTGTGTTATTTGAGCGCGTTAAGACCTACAAAAAGCCATCGCTATCCGGGTGCACCTCACAACTTGCACACGTCACTCACTATATAGGGCGGATATTAGATTGGGCCCTAAATATTTGTTGAGTGCATTAGTGTGCGTATGTATGTATGTGTGTGTGAGACGTAAATCTGTGTGGTGTGTGAGTCCGTGTGTTAACATTTGTGATGTGTGTTAGTTTGTATGTAATGTTAATGTGTGTGTGTGTGTGTGTGTGTGTGTGTGTGTGTGTGTGTGTGTGACTGTGACTGTGTAAGGGAGAGAGAGAAGTGAGTGGTAACATTTGTGATGTGTGTGTATGTGTGTGAGGAATGAGTGTTTTTGTGTGTGTGTGTGTGTGTGTGTGTGTGTGTAGAATAGACGTCACTTGACGTCAATGATGTCACTCAATATAATGCCATACAGAAAGTTATTAACCATTTTTCGGGGTAAGGCATCGTCACGGCTGACCCGTTTGAGATATCAAAAATCCCTCCGCAATTTTGCGTCCTCAATATCTTTAGATCACATCTAAAATTCGATCGTATAAATTACCTAGGAGGAGTATATCAAAATGATACGACCAAAATAACTGACTTCCTGTTGAGTTGAGCCCAGGACATGCAGTGAGAAAGTTGTTCGGGTCAATGAGCTCTAAATGTGTACCGAGTTGCGTGTGCATACATGCAAGTGTGTATGAGCTATGCAGCAAACTCTTGTGTGATGGCCCCTGATGGCCCCGTGCTACTCCCGTGGCTCAGATTCCAACCTGTCTGCCATTAAATTGTGTTCTTTTTGTCCCTGATTTTTTCCCACTAATTTACTTGTACACAATTTCCACCAGTCATTTCTGCCTTCCCCATCATGGCTACTACTACTACCAGGCAGTCAGGGGGGCCGAAAGACTCTCATGTGTTTCCTCCAAACCACGTGACGCTCACACACTGTGGGGACGACGTACCGTAACAGACTCTGAAGACAGTGCTATCCGCTCCTCCTCTGTGAGCTCACAGATGCCCATGATTGATGTGAGAGCACAAAGTAACTTTCATCCCACACTGCTAAGAGTGCTCGGCCAATCAGCTCTCTCCTGGCCCCTGGCTGCGAGAGGCTACAGCATCACCCGGAATCCATCAAGCAATCTCTGGATGATAGGGCGACTGCTTTAAAGTGTGTTCTTGTTATCTGTTATTTCCAGTAGTATCATTATGAACCAGCAAACAAGCTGTCGTCTGTTCATTTATAAAAGTGAATGAACATAAGGTACATGGACCTGTTTATTACTAAGGTCAGATTTTAAGGCTTTACAAATAACTCTGCAATTTTTTGAATTAAGAACTGAAATCTTGCAAGGAATTTGCAACTGAACGCTGGCTAAGTTCGCGTATATTCAGGAGCCGCACAAAACTTGTCTGCATCAGTGGAAAGCCAAGTGAAGCGAGTTTACTTTTTTTTTTTTTTTTGCATTTTGCATTTTGTGTAAGATTTAGTGAAGACTTACCACCATGGGTCCCAAGTATGTTATCAAGGACGGTAGCAAGAAGAAAAGGGAGCCGCTTTCAGTTTGGTTTTTAAAGCGGCCGGTGCCGAGAGGAATCATGAATTAAGATTAAGTGAGGTTTATTGTCTAAAGTATGAAAAATTATTTCATATTTTACTTCTTTTTCACCTTAACAACTCGTGTAAAGTGTTATCTATGGTTTTCAGATGATTCCACTTTATATGCACTTTATTGTAAATATTAGGCATAAAATTGAGGCTTTGAAACCAGACAGTTTAATTGATGCAGATGTTAAACTAACCATGTCAGATCAGAACCTAGAAAACTTTACTTCTCTTGAAGAGAATGAACTAATTTCACTCATCTCTTCTGCAAATTCATCAACCTGTATATTAGATCCCATACCGACACATTTTCTCAAGCAGATAGTACCAGAAATAACAGAACCCCTGTTGAAAATAATGAATTCTTCACTCCGCAGTGGGTTTGTTCCCAAATCCTTTAAATTAGCAGTTATTAAACCGCTAATTAAGAAACCTTGACCCCTGTCAGCTGTCCAATTACAGGCCGATATCAAACCTCCCCTTCATCTCTAAGATTCTGGAAACTATATTAGCACAGCAACTATGTTCATATCTACATAGAAATAACATACATGAACTGTATCAGTCAGGATTTAGGCCTCATCACAGCACAGAGACAAGCACTCGGTAAAGTAGTAAATGACCTCCTATTGGCCTCCAGGTTATCCTCCCTGACTCAGAGGTGTGTTGTTGGTTAAATAAACAGCACTTTAACTCTAAATAGTGATGAATCATCAGAAAACCAAGCAAGTCACGTCTACCAGTCTAAACTCCAGGTTTTAGATATAAACATGCTTATGATACATAGTGCTGTTGAATATCCGAATTGATGTATTCTGTAACTGTAATGTATTTAATTATATAGTAATATATATTATATTAGTTAATTGAAACAGTGTGCAGATACAAAGTACAGCAGGACATGCAAATGATCAAACATTCGTAAAAGTTGATTATTGTTAAAAAGTGGGAGTAAACGCTGACGTTAACTTCTGATCTGAAGCTGTATCTGGGTTTCTCAGGGTTCCTTGGCTTGTTTTTCAGAACATGCGTGGGCTAAAGTTGGAGTTCGCTCGGATGGTCAGGGTCGGAGAGATCGATAGCTTTCCACAGCAAAAGCAAACATCAGTGGAGTTTGGAAGTTTGTCTGAACATGACCTTTTTAAAATATTTCAGCTTTGTGCAAAAATAAGACCGCGCAAGAAAGGTGAGACTAAAATTTCACCTTTATCACCTTAAAGGCGTTCTTACCCTAGTATAAGAAAATATACTGTATCGCATCATAACATTATGTAATAACACCTTTCATGCCTCCTGTTCATGTAGTCTATATTGTGAATAATTACATACATAAGTACAGAACGAGTCCATTTTCTCGTGTACCATCACAGAGTTTTTACTCTCCGAACTGTGTTCTGTTATTCTGCACAATTAAAAGTCCCGATTTGGCTCGAACATAGTCCCTTAGGCACCTTTTCGAAGTTTCAAAGCCTGGCCTGTTCCAGTCTTCTTTCCACCCTATTAAATGCTCTTATAGTGACCATGACCTGCCCGTTGTGGGCGTGGCTTGCGCTACAGTAGGAGCTAAAGTAGTTAGCGGTAAGCATAATTCTCCCGTGTGATTTGGATATACATTTACAAACACACAGTTTCCTTCTTGATTAACATGTGATCATGTCTCTTTTCTGTTTGCAGCTCAATTTCTCTGATTCTCTGATTTAATTCTGGTGGACAATTTCATCTTTATACTCCAGTCTCCATCAGTAAGAGTCAGACGTCTCCAGTGATGCCTCTGCAGCTCTGATCTGCATTTTAGATTTTAGTTTTAAACAATATCAGCTCATGTTTCAAGTGTATTTTGTATAAGCTCAATAGACCTGAGGTGATGAATCGCTGCAGCTTGTGAAACACTTTGCTAAATGAGGTTCTTCAGAATCTCACTGAATATGCGATCAGTCCTGAAAGAGTGGCGCATTGATTGTTCAAAGTTCTCTTATAGTGTGTGTATATACATGTCTGAAAATTCAGTAAGCAGTACGAGTGTTTTGTAACATTTATGTTTGTGTACAAGTAAAATAATAATAATAATAATAATAATAATAATAATAATAATAATAATAATGAGAACAAAAACATTCAGAAACAATTGCAGGGTTTGAAGCTAAACAGCCTTTAGTTATCTACAAACTGTACGTCCTGTAAAATAAAGAAATACATCACATCGTATTTATACATTGCACAGAATAATACATTGAAAGTATTATTCCGTTTTTATGTCCATATTAGGTTAATACCGTACAAAAAAAAAAAGAACTTATATAATGCAGCATCTGGAGATCTCCTGACTCAGCTGTAAGCGTTGCATCACCGAGCCGAGGCTGATCAGACTCCAGAACGCAGTGTTAGCTCGCTGGTTAATGTGTAAGCCCCGAAGTTGAGCTGATGGTGAGGATATAAGCTGGAGTGAAGCCATGCTATGTGTCTCCTATTGGACAGGACGCCGCTGGTGAGTAGCTCAGTTACGGGCTTTCATTTAACCTGTGTGAGTGTGTGTGTGTGTGTTTGGACATCTGTAAGATTGCTTTAACAGAAAAAAAAGGGAAAAAAAACGTACTGTACTGGAGTAAAAATCTACAACGCGAGGGACGTGTTTTGTTGCAGAGCTCCAACTACAAATGCAAATTACATAAGAATAAATTTTAATACTGGTAAAATAAAAGAACAATAAATACCGATGCAATATAGAAAAATAAAATGCGTGCATGCAATATTGTGCAATTTTTTATTTCTTTTTATTGATTCATTTATTTGTTTATTAACACACTTCCGCTGAATCCTGGCAAAATCAGAAGTGCTAATGCTTTTCTTCACATGCTTCAGTTCAGCTCAACTCCTGCCTGAGTGTTTGTTTCTGGTTTGAATTTATTTGGGTGTTAAAAAGAGCAGCTCTATAATGTGTAAGAAGGTGTGGTTGTAGATCTGCTATTGGATTTTATTGCACACACAACGTTACTGTTAGCGATCTATTAATATTAAGGACAGAAATCACCAGGGGCCACCTGATACCATATTATCACGATACCTCAGTGACTATTCAATTTGTATTGCTGTTCTGTAAATTTCTTTTTTTTATAAATATCCTGGATAATAAATAAAACCTTGAAACTTAGTAAATCATTTCTGGCACAAGATGCTGTGCTGCCTGCCAATGCGTGGATAGTTTAGTACACCACCTGTAGGCTCATGGAGGAACTACAACACCTCAAATTCAAACATATATAAATGATGATAAAAAACTGAACCACACCTCTATGCTGTTGCATTATACACGTGAGGTAGCAGTGTGTGACTAAGGCAAATAACTGACTTTCTTTCTTACCCTGGCAAATAGTTTCGTCTGATGATGTGAATAAGTCTGCAAAATGCCTAAATGTAAATGTGAATGTAATCTTAATAATGTCTCATTCAAACCCTGTGAAGTCTCTGGATTTTCAAAGAGTCCGATTTTTCTGTTGATAAACACGACCATCTCCACAAAAAGAACATTGTACTATCTCTAGCATAAACTTAGCTGAATTTCATTACTCTGTCTAGGTGACGAAATGAGAAGAAAGATCCATTGCTGTTTGACCTTTGCCCTCTTCCTGATGGTGGCCTTGGCTGACGACCATCAGGGCCATGATCATGGAGGACATTCAGGAGATCACCACCACCATCTCCACCACGGCAAGGACGAACCCCACCCCAGTCATGATGGAAAAGATGAATCGTGCCACAAACTTGCACCTCACAATGCTGACTTCGCCTTCAACCTGTACAATAAGCTCTCCAGCCACGCCGATGCCAAGGGCAAGAACATTTTCTTTTCTCCACTAAGCATCTCCATGGCTCTGTCCATGCTGGCTCTGGGGGCCAAAGGTGACACCCACTCACAAATCTACAACGCTCTGGGCTACAGTTCCCTCACAGAGGATCAGGTCAATGAAGCCTATGAACATCTGCTGCACATGTTGGGCCACAGCAAGGATGCCATGCTGCTAGAAACAGGAGGAGGTCTGGCCATCCGAGAAGGCTTCAAACCTGTTGACAAATTTCTGAAGGATATTCAGCACTTCTACCATGGAGAGGCCTTCACTGTGGACTTTTCCAACCCTGAAGCTGCCGTCCAAGAGGTCAACAAGTTCATTGCCAAGAAGACCAAAGACACCATCACTGACATGGTCAAGAGCCTGGATGCAGACACGATCATGGTACTCATCAACTACATCTATTTCAGAGGTATGTTCTTGTACAAAATAGTACAATATTCGTACTTCAGTTAATGCACAAATACTAAACCCTTTGTATCTTCTTAGGCAAATGGGAGAAGCCTTTTGAAGTTGAGCTGACTCACAAAGCTGACTTCCATGTAGACGAGAACACTAAAGTGACTGTGGACATGATGAGGAGAACCTCCCGCTTCGAGTTCTACCGGGATAGGGATAACTTCACCTCTGTCATCATGGTACCCTACAAAGGCAACACTTCCATGATGATTGTTCTGCCTGATGAGGGAAAACTAGAGGAGGTGGAGAAACACCTTAGCAAGGAAGACCTCAAGTACTGGCATGACAAACTTTTCCTAAGGTACAAAAAAAAAAAAAAAAAAAAAACTTTAGATCTCCAGCATTTCTGATCTATTACACCACTTTCTAATAGTGTTTCTATTCTTCAGCTCTGTGGATTTGTCCATGCCCAAGTTTTCCATCTCTGCTTCCTCTTCACTCGGGGACATTCTGAAGGAACTGGGTATAGTTGATGCCTTCTCTGACAAAGCAGACTTCTCAGGGATGAGTGGAGAGACCAAACTGAAGGCTTCCAAGGTATGTGGAGAAATTATGTCCTTTTCATAAAATAGTTTTGGACATGCTTAAAACTTCTTTTGTGTGTGTGTGTGTGTGTGTGTGTGTGTGTGTGTGTGTGTGTGTGTGTGTGTGTGTGTGTGTGAAACCTCTTCACAGGTTCTTCACCAGGCAGTCCTGAAGGTTGATGAGAAAGGTACTGAAGCATCTGCTGCCACCACTATAGAGATCATGCCCATGTCTCTTCCAGACACCATGGAACTCAGCAGACCTTTCATAGTCTTCATTGTAGAGGACAGCACCAAGAGCATCCTGTTCATGGGCAAGGTCAACAACCCTGCTGAGCAGTAAGAGTCAGACCAGTTAGCACTTCCAGCAGTTTCACAGCTCCCTTCAGGTGTAGTGTGAGCTCGACATTGTTGCTGTAGGAAAAAAAAGAAAGAAAAAAGAACGAGAGGTTTTTATTTAAACCTTATTTAAACAATGCCTGTGTTCTCATTTACACAGAATACAGATTTATTAACACTTGCTGTTATGAATCTCAATAAACATTTTCGAATTACTGTGACTCACTGTTTGCTTTTGTAATGTAAGTTGTTTGATTATTTCCTTTTGTAATACACTAGACAAAACATGATCATGTCAGATTAAAACTGCTGACATCCATAATGTCACACATGGCATGATATATTTTAAATATATATCAAGGTTTACGAATTCTTTGGTGCTTTTAAATGTGTTTTCTTACCAAAGGCTGATTTGTAACTACAGGTTTGCTGTGAAACAGGACATTGTTTATGATTTACATGGATGCTTACTTATTCACTGTCCAAGTTTTAAATGGTTTTACTATACATATTGGGTTCTTAGCATTTGTTTTATTTATGTAGCTACACTATTAAAAACTACAGTACAGTGGAAACTTGAGTGAGTAACGCAGTTTGCGAGCTTTTTTGTGAGTTTAATTTTTTAATACATTTTGACTTGGGAAATGAACAATTCTTGGTTTACGAGTACCGTATCATGTATCACGCATGCGCTTCTTGTTTTGACACAGAGCGTCACATGATCACAACTGAGCCAATGGATTCTCTCTCTCTTGTGCTGCGGAATTGTTGGTAATCGTCTCCCCTGCTGGGTCTTAGTGCTCGTCTCTCACTGATATAATTAACATCAGTACTATAACACGGTGACCACGCGTGTGCGCGTAAAACATCTTTTTTTTTTGTTTGTATTTTTGTGTTTGTATGTGTGTGTGTAGAGCACACATCTACTGTTTATTATAACACACATAAAAAGCAAAGGAAAGTCTCATTAGAGAGGTTAAAGATCCATTTTCTCTCTCTCTCTCTCTCTCTCTGTATCAGCCTGCAGGTTGGATGCGCGTGTCATTGGACATAGTGCTCTTTCTCTCTCTCTCTCCCTCTCACTCTCTCTCTCACACACACACCCCTCCCACTATCGCCTTCACACACACTCTCTGCTCTTCACAGAAACACTGCTCTGTCACGATTCTTTTCAAATGTAAAATGCAGGTTATTTTGTTTTATTTTTACTTTACAGCAGTGATTCCGTTAGTCTGCGCTCCATCGAGTGTCGTTAGAGAGATTTCTTTTTTCCCCCGTAAAAACAGACTTTCCGTTGTGTGTGTGTGTGTGTGTGTGTGTGTGTGTGTGTGTGTGTGTGTGTGTGTGTGTGTGTGTGTGTTGTGAAACTCAGAAAACAGGGGAGAAGTTTTACTGTGTAAGATGAGAAGAGGGAGAGGGGAGGGGAGGGGAGGGGCTAATTTCACACACACACACACACACACACACACACACACACACACACACACACACAGTGCCTGCATGCACAAATGGAAACGCTTATCTGTCTGGATTGATTTTAAAGGTAAATTGCAGGTTAATTTGTTTTATTTTTACTTTTTATATTATATTTAATTGATTTTTATGTATTTATTTTTTTGGGCTGTGGAATGAATAATACAATTTGGTTCACGAGTGTTTTGATATACAAGCCTGCTTCAGGAGCGAATTACATTCGTAATCCAAAGTTCCACTGTAGTTTGATCTCGAAGTAAGTTCTGAAAAATCATATAAAGCTAGACCTAGACATAGCTGACTAACCAGCAGACAAAATGACTGACCAGCCCTAAGAGATCTGATCTTATGAGAATTGGGGATTTACTTTAAGTTTTTAAGTTAAGTTAAGACTTTATTTGACACATATACATTACTGCACAGTGAAATTCTTTCTTCGCATATCCCAGCATAACTGGGGTCAGAGTGCGGCCATGATACAGAGCCCCTGGAGCAGATAGGGTCGAGGGCCTTGTTCAAGGGCTCAACAGTGGCAACACGGTGGAGCTGGGGATCTTATTGATGAACTTGGTGCCTTAGCCTTGTGAGTCACCACTGCCCCTTAGGCATACTTACTTAGGCCTGTAGTATCCTTACAAAGGCAATTTGTGTGTTTCTGTTAAAGCAAATCTTATTTCAGCTGTGGTCATGATGCATGCTGTTAATCAGTTTTTATCCACTTTACATATGGAAATTGTCTTTGTTTGAATTTTGGATTGAACTGCACTGTTTTTTTTTTTTTATTGCAGCATATACATCCAAAGAAGTTCTTCCATCCAACTTTATCATGATTTAGTGAAGTGACCACATATCTCATATATACCAGCTTAATTCACTGTTCAGCCACATCATTCACACTGAATACCAATTACACCCAAGTAGACTGCTGACATGGCTCAGTCAAGGCTCTCCCAGGCCTGAGAGACCAAAGGTCAATGTGTGTCCGATCACACAGGAAAGCCAACAAAGTACATAAAAGTCATTGCTGGCCATAATAGAAAGGCACTAGAGCAACCAATTCACCACAGCTCACCACAAACAGGGCCCAACAGGCAAAAAGCCCCTGACCCAGCTTCCAAACGCCCCATATCCCAGTTCAATGAAACACCCAAGGGATGCACAGGATAAACAAGTGCAGTCCATGTAGGTCTCGCATCACAACCCACAGCAACTACAGGATCCACTGCCAATTTCCTGGGACCAGACACTATAGCTGTCCCAACAGGCCCTGCAGACCAACCCTCGGAGGGGCTAGTTCTGCCACAGTGGCAAGAGTGTGTGTGTGTGTGTGTGTGTGTGTGTGTGTGTGTGTGTGTGTGTGTGTGTGTGTGTGTGTGTGTATGTGTGTAAAACTCATATTCTCCAGCACACTCAGTAAAACCTAACAGCTGTTTTACTTATAAAACTGCACAAATCTTTATCTAACACTACTATTTATTTTCATGGAAAGAGTTTTCACACCACAAGTCACTCACTCACTCACTCACTCATCTTCTATACCACTTTATCTTGTATTCACCTTGTCACCTTGACTGCTCATCAGGGATGAACTGATAAATCTCGCTCACTCACTCACTCATTGTCTATACCTCTGTATTCTGTGTCATGGGCAGCCTGGAGCCTATCACAGGAGGCTTATCGCACAAGGCAGGGTGCACCCTGTGATGGATTGGCATCCTGTCCAGGGAGTTCCCTGCCTCATGCACTAAGTCTCCTGGGACAAGCTCCAGGCCCCCTGTGACCCAGAATACAGAGGTATAGACAATGAGTGAGTGAGTGAGTGAGTGAGTGAGATTTATCAGTTCATCCCTGATGAGCAGTCAAGGTGACAGTGCTAAATGAATAACTCAAAGAGATCTCATGAGAAAGAAACAAGACTCCATAGGAAACCCATCTTCATTTGGTGATATCAGATAGTGAGACCATAAATCAATCCCTGCTACACAGTGGCAAGAAAAATTATTTGAGATTTTTGGAATTTCATGGTTTTCTGCATTTAGGCATCATTGGAACTGGCTAACGTCTGTGTTCATGAGTCTACAGTACGTCAAACATTGAAAAAACAGGTTGTTTACATGACACAACAAAGAAAGTCCAAACAACATTGCTGCACGCCTGAAGTTTGTGAAAGAGCACATTGAGACTTCACAGCAATATTAGCAAAATGTTTTGTGCACTGATGAGACGAAGATTGAATTATTTGAAAAGAACATGGAGCACTACATCTGACATAAACAGGAAACTACATATCATCATGAAAACAACATCCCAACTATAAAGTATGGTGGAGGAAGCATCATGATTTGGTCCTGCTTTGCTGCATCAGGGTGTGGCCAGCTTGGGGTCATAGACGGGAAGATGAATTCCCAAGCATATGAAAAAAATCCCAGGAAAAAAAGAATCCTAGGTCGAGTCCTCAGAGCCTGTGCAGACCAGCTAGCACATGTGTTTACAGAAACATTCAAGATCCTTAACCCGGTCGGTAATTCGCACATGCTTAAAGAGTCCATCATTGTTCCTGTCGCAAAAAAAAAAAAAACCCATCCTGCTTCCCTCAGTGACTACCACCCTGGTGCCCTGATCTAAGTAGTGATGAAATGCTTTGAGCGGCTGATCAGAGACTTCATCATCTCTTCACTACTGGACACACTGGATCCAGTACAGTTTGCTTATCGCCCGAATCGCTCTACAGATGATGCCATCCCTCACCTCCTTCATACATCGCTCACTCACCCGTACACTAGAAAGGGGAATTATGTTAAAATGCTCTTTGTTGACTACAGTTCAGCATTTAACACTATAATTCCTTCCACACTTACCACCAAGCTAGAACACCTGTGACTCTGTGTCATTGGATCTCCAATTTCCTAACTGGCAGACCACAGGCAGTAAGGATGGGTAGACATGTCTCAGTCTCCCTCACTGAGGTATGAGGTCCTGTCATGGCTCTGTGACATCAACACCCTGGTGAAAATGGCCCGGCAGCATCACTCTCGGTCTTCCTTTCCTGGGCCGGTCCGCATGTGAGCCAGTTTCTTTGTAGCGCTTGATGGTTTTTGTGACTGCATTTGGGGACACTTTCAAAGTTTTCCCAATTTTTCGGACCGACTGACCTTCATTTCTTAAAGTAATGATGCCACTCGTTTTTCTTCACTTAGCTGCTTTTTTCTTGCCATAATACAAATTCAAACTCTTTGAATGAGAAGGTGTGTCCAAACTTTTGGTCTGTATACAGTACGATATTAGAAGGTACAGATGCAGGATTAGAATATACAGGTTCAGTATTAGTTTAAAGCTGGTGTGTGTAGATTCTGTTACACGGAGACTGAAAACAGGGCGGAGCTACGAAGCATTACACCAGAAGTGAAGTACATAAGATTTAGCAATAACACATTAGACAATACATCCTATAGTTTAAACTATGTACTTCATTACAATCTACATAATAAAAACCATGAAATTTACCTCATGCCGATGAAAGTAAAATAATAACGAAAAGAACTAACGCGCGCAATGATGCAGCTTCCAGCGGTGAATTCAAACTAGGAGCGGAAGAACTGGGGAGCCAATCAGAAAACAGACAGTCCGAATCTGCCCAGCTCCCGTTTCTGATTGGCTGACGTTCGGTATTCATAGTCTCTGGTTGGCTGGAACCAACGGTCTAACCTAGCTTTATGCTAGTGAGCGCACAGAAGAGAGAGAGTTCAAACACATAAATTATCTTGAATGTGCAGAAATAATTTTTTGCAGAGAGTCTGAAAGAGCATGCGCAGGAGAGTAGTGCACTAAATAGAAGCATAAATAAGTACATATGAACAAGTACGTTAAAATGTAACTGAATGAAAATATACTGAGACTACCGTATATTAAAATTTGTATTCTAATGTATACTTTTTGTACATTTCTACAATAATTATTTCGAGTATATATATATATATTTTTTAAATATACCAAAAATAAATTGACAAACAAGTGTGCTTTGGAAATTAGACCAACCTTTCACTTAAAGTAGATTTTCCTATAATATATTTTTGGAAAGTGGACTATAATACAATTTTTTTGAAATATGTTTAAAGTTTAATTCCAAAATTTGTCATACTGTTAGTAAACTTTCCATATATTAACTGATGGTACAACTTTTTGTTAATATATTTGCAACATGCTATCGAAGATTTCAATATATTTGTAATATACTAAAGTGTTGTTGTTGTTGTTTTTTTTTACTGTGGCATTTGTGTGATACCAGACAGTGAGACCATAAATCAATCCCTGCTATAGCTGTGCACCCTGAGGACCAAAGTACAACTGTATAACAGGAAATGTGTTTTAGTTAACATGAGGTCCACTTTCTTGAGGCCACAAACTGATGGACACTTGGGTATGAAACCGCTTATGGCAACTTCAGTCCTTGGACTATCGGCGGGACTGCAGTCACACATCAACACAGTGATATCGTGTGAATCAGACGCATCAGATGAAGATGCCTTAAGTATCTTCATCGGTTCTCAGTGGAACTTCTTCAGTTATCAGATGTGTCTGTCAGCAGAGCACACAGGGTCATACCCATGGGGTCATCCTCAGTGATTTAGACTCTAACCAGGAGTAGAGAGGGGGAGAGAGAGAGAGAGAGAGAGAGAGAGAGGTCTGGTTAATGTTTAAGAGATTTTACTCAGATTTGACACTAAAACTCTATGAGATGAAACGCTGAGCGACGCCCTGACGGTGAGTGATTTACTTAAACTATAAAAAAAGAATAATAACATTTAAGTATAAAACGTTACTGATTTTTATAAGTCCTACGTTTAATTGCTGTATTTTTTCTTTCTATCTATTCTATATTTATTGCAATTTGTGAAAAGCCCTGAGTTCGCCACGTGAAGATTAAAACATTAAATACACTTCTTCATGTCTCTTCTTTTTTTTTTTTTTTACACTGAATCAGGAAATAATGTTTAACAATGCCAATGTCACAAACATAAAGTATTGAAAATATTTTCCATGGGAAATATTATATATTCATAATAATCCATTAAACTTTGTATATACATCATATACATTTTCGGTTACACTTTTTATTGTTTTTAATGAAAATCCTTTGAATGTGTTTGAGAATTAAAACCTCCACTGTTTTATTTTCTCAAAATTAAACTGTAAATGAGAAGTATAGATTCTCTTTGCAGCTTGACTTTAACACCAGGTCATTAACCTTCAGCTTGGCGCGGTGGCACGTCTAACACACACAACTTTGAACCTAGGTTTTTTTTTTTTTTTTTTTTTTCTAAGTAGGTGCAAACTACAGACCAAACAGAGACAAAACTCTCTATAGTTGAACTTGATGTACAAAACCTACAAAACATGTTGCTAATTTCTTTGCAGGGACACATAGAATCATCGCTACAGTATCTCGATGGACTCATTTTAACATACAATAATTAAGCAATTAGATGCATAGTTATGATGATTTCCCTTATGTATGGAGACTTTTGGGTTGGCATGTAGTGAGTGTAAAACAGATACAACTCTCTGTTTAAACTGCAGATTTTTGTGATGAAAAATTCAAGCATTTTCATTAAAAACAACCTGGTTTGCATTTGGTTGGTCTGAACACGCTTTTGTAAAGGTTCATGTGATTATTTTTAAAATCAACCAATCACACTTAAGCCCATGCTTGAAAGTGAACTTTATACACCTGCCATCAGTGCTGTCATTCTGACTAACCCCAAATTAAGACAAGCTGCTTCTGTGCAATCTTCTTGACATCATCTTCAGTAGATCTTAATGTTGGTGTTGTGGCTGATGGAAGCTCAATAATTTAAGCCCCAGCGCCATCAATCTGCAACATCAAGCCGCTATCGTTGAGCCCCATTGTTGAGCAAGGCTGCTCCAGGAGGCACTGTATCCCAACTGACCCTGTGCTCTGCCAAAGAACTTTACAAGCACGTACAGGACCTCCTAATGGAACAATTCTGAACAGGAAAAGCAAAATTAAACAATTTCTAAGTATTAGATGTCCTGTGGAACACCATGAAGGCCATGACCACAAGTGGAGAAACTAGAGCATCACAGTGTCATCACTAAGAACAGGACATCCATATCCATATAAAAGGATACAAAGAAGACTAACCCGGGAGACTGCTGATGGACTTGCAACATCAGTAAAACAGATGTAGAACATCTGGTAGGTATAAGTAGGTATGGATAGATTGAAGCCAGGTCCCATCCAAACTCTGAGGCAAAATGTGTTACTTTGTGATGAGACAAAGCTAGAACTTTTTAGGCATGAATTAGACATATGTTTGATACAACAACAACACAGCTGATCACCAAGAGAACCCCTTCCCGATGGAGATGGAGAAGCACAGTAATGGTAGCATCATGTTATGGTTCTGCTTCAATTCAGCTGGGACTGTAATACATACAGTAGAACCTGCAGGTTTCTGTTACAGATCTGTAGACGAGGAAACATTACTCCCACCCGCACAATAACAAGACAAAGCACAAGCACACTTCAGGAGAATAAGACCAAGCTTTTGGACTGGTCCAGTCAGAACCCAGATCTGAATGTAAAAGAAAACTTGTGGAATGACATGAAGAGATCTGGAAAACTTTTGCAAGGAACATAACTTAAACATGTCTTAAGCACTATTCGGATGGGACTAGTTTTACTGGGGGACGTTTGAGTTTGAATTTTTTTTTTTCAGCCGACTGGGGGCACCATGTTTAGTTTTGTTTAGCTTTGTAGTTTTTGTTTGTAGACTCAGTTTCCCAGAAGGCACCTCTGTCAGGTGATGAGGTCTCACCTGAACCGAGGTAGCTAATTAGACATTCTATAAATAGCTGTTTGGTCTGGAAAACTGGGCTGGGCATTGGTTATGTTAAGTGGGCTTCTGGTCTGGTCTGGTCTGGTCTGGTCTGGTCAGGTCAGGTCAGGTCAGGTCAGGTCAGGTCAGGTCAGCATATGTTTTGTGGAGCTGTCTTTGTTAAATGTATTAGTTTGTATTTTATTCTGTTTGGTTTTCCCTGTGTAAGTACCATTGTTGAATGTTTAGTTCTTAGTCTGTTTTATTACTAACATGGTGATACTAACCTGCCTAGTTCATAGTCTGTGTAGTCTCCTAGTTTGTCTAGTCTCCACGTCTGCTTAGATCCTAGTCTGTTTAGGTACTAACCTGCTTAGCCACTAACCTGCAAGTTCTTAGTCTGTCCCCTTCCTAGTCTGCTGTGTACCCAGTCTGTTTGCCCTTAGACCTCTGACTACTAGTCTGTTAGCAACTAGTCTGATTAGCTAGCATCCAGCTTAGCAGCTAGTGTGTGTAACAGCTAGTAGGCTAGGTCTCCATGTTTAGTCAGTCCTCTTGTCTGTGTTAAATATTAGTCTGTCTATGTAATTCGGTTAATGTTGTGTGTCGTGCTCCCATCAGTAAGCCAACATCCTTTGTTTGAAGTTTTTGTTTTGTTCAAATAAAAGGACTTTTGTTTCACACTACCCCTCTGCGTCTATGCCCGCCTCACTTCAGCCCACAGACAGCTCCACGAGCCAATACCAGCTGCTTGTGACACCGACGTCTGTCATTTCATGTATGGATTTGGACAGCACTAACATCTGTGTTTTATTACGGAAGTGGGCGTGTCTGTTTTACATGTGGGCGTTGCACAAGACCACGTGTTGAGGATGAGGATTCCTACTGGAGCGTAGAAAGCAGAAACTCGAATACCGGCGCGTGCTAGAGATTGTACGGTAGTTCACATTGACCAAAAGAAACACAAGAAACACAAGAAAACGCGTTTCGGAAAAAAACATTTTCGGCAAACAGACATTCGCATTCGGACGGGATTAGATTTCTCAGAGGACCGCCGAGTTTGCTGAAAAACAGTAGGTAATTTGCTCTGGAGTTTTTAGAGGTCGTGTGAGAAAAAGACATGGCAGATTCGGACGAGATTAAATAAAAAAAAAGTACCTCTGTGAAACAATTTTCTAGCGTCTAAAAGTAAAACTAGTCCCGTCCGAATAGTCCTTTACTATGGATTTTAAACTTGGAATTTCTTTTCAAATTTCTTACAAATTATACATTTCAGGGTGCAGGGTTTAAATGAGGCTGTCTTGTGCCTAAGCTTTCATTTAAATCGCATTAAACCCCGAGAGATGACGAGAAACTGATGAGAGTAGCATGGCTACAGTATAAGTGTTAACACAAACTAGCTTGTTTTGAGAATGTTAAATGTACCTACGGTATAAGTGGTTTGATCCATTTGTCCAAAGTATTGGTTATTTAAAAATGTTTGTGTGAAGAGAAATAAAAAATATATATTAACAGTTAAATGAAATTTTATTATATGTAATATATAATGTCCAATGTAATGTAGAGCGATTTCAAGCAAGAAATTACTGTATAAAGTTCTGATTCAAGATAACATTGTTGTAATCTGTGTCCAGGTGATAAAATGTGGAGAAAGATCCAGTGTTGTATGACCCTTTCCCTCTTGCTGGTGGTGGCCTTGGCCGATCATCATGAAGGCCATGATGATGGAGAACATTCAGCAGATCACCATCTCCACCACAGCAAGAACGAACCCCACCCCTGTCATGATGGAAAAGATGAATCGTGCCACACACAAATCTCATCGCACAATGCTGACTTCGCCTTTGAACTGTATAATAGGCTCTCCAGCCATGCTGACTCCAAAGGGAAGAACATCTTTTTCTCACCATTGAGCATCTCCATGGCTCTGTCCATGCTGGCTCTGGGAGCCAAGGGGGAGACCCGCTCACAAATATATAATGCTCTGGGCTACAGTTCCCTCACAGAGGATCAGGTCAATGAAGCCTATAAACATCTACTGCACATGGTGGACCACAGCCAGGAGGTTATGCTGCTTGAGGCAGGAGGTAATCTGGCTGTCCAAGAAGGCTTCAAACCTGTCAACAAGTTTCTGAAGGATCTTCAGCATTTCTACCATGGAGAGGCCTTCACTGTGGACTTTTCCAACCCTGAAGTTGCTGTCCAAGAGGTCAACAATTTCATTGCCAAGAAGACCAAGGACACCATCACTGACATGATCAAGAGCCTAGATGCAGATACCATGATGCTGATCATCAACTACATCTATTTCAGAGGTATGTTCCAGCAAAAGTACCACTTCTCTTCTTCACTTACTATACAAGTACCAATTATTAAGCATTTGATCATTTAGGTAAATGGGAGAAGAACTTTGACATAAAGCACACTCACAAAGCTGACTTCCGTGTGGATGAAAACACCAAGGTGAGTGTGGACATGATGAGGAGAACCGGACGCTATGACTTCTATGAGGACAGGGACAACTTCACTTCAGTTATCAAGGTGCCCTACAAAGGCAACACCTCCATGTTGATTGTTCTGCCCAATGAGGGAAAATTGGATGAGGTAGAGAAACACCTCAACAAAGAAAGTCTCAAGTACTGGCAAGACAAATTCTTCAAAAGGTAACAGCAGTTTGAATATGACATTTTGACTTTTGTAGCATAGGTTATAGTAAACTTTGCGATAATGGGAAAATACTAGTATAGGGAGTACAGTTGAGGGTGGCACATTGGTATGGTGGTTAACACTGTTACCTCTTACCACCAGGGTTGAGGGTGCAAGTCCTGCCTCAGGTCTGTGTGTGTGGAGTTTGCATATTCTCCTTGTGCTTGGGGATTTCCTCAGGGTACATTGTTTCCTCACCAGTCCAAAGACATGTAGATTAGATTCATTAATATAATTTCCAAATTCTCTGTAGTGAATGTGTGCTTATGCCCTCCTATGACCTGGCACTAGGCTCAAGATGTTCAAACACACTTGTTCACAACTCCACACATTTCATGTCAACATACTTGTACCATATCAAGTTGAGTAAGGTATTTACTTTATTTTCTTAAGAGGTATTTTTAAAAATAATAGCTGAGAGATGGCTGGGGTGTTGCCTCTTCTATTTATTGCCATTTAGATGATCCTTAAAATACTTTTTGGCAGTGGTGGCTCCAATGGTTAAGGCTTTGGGTTAATGATTGGAAGGTTTGGGGTTCAAGCTCCTGCACTGCCAAGGTGCTTGTTTAACAAGGTGCTTAACCCTATCTACCCCAGGCGGTGCTGTATCCTGGCTGACCATGCATTATGACCCCAGCTATTTATGTGAGCTAGATATGTGACAATAAATAATTTCAGTGTGATGTGAGCTACATGTGACAAATGAATCTTAATTTGAATACTTTGCTGGGATATTTGCATAATCCCCCTGACAGAACTGGTCTAAAATATCTGCTTTGACACAGGGGATTGACAGTAACTTTTTGATGGCTACATTGTAGGCCCAGAGTAATTTGAAGTATTTTTTATGTTTAAGTATTCCTACATACATTGTTTCCTAACCCTGGTTCTGGAGGACCCTTAGTCCTGCACATATTTGGGTTTTCACAGGTCCTAGCGCAACTACTCAGCTCAGTATCATCGGTTTCTTAACAGACGTGGCTGTAATATGTGGCTGTAAGTCACTCTGGATAAGAACGTCTGCCAAATGCCCAAACGTAAATGTAACTAATTTAGAGCAGAGAAAACGCTAAAACCTGCAGGGCAACCCTACCAGGGTTGGAAACCACTGTTCTCTATAATCCTTTTTGCTCATGATGTAATCTATCATCAGAAGTGCACCAGTCCCTTTTATAGCAAAATTACAACATGATGCCACCGCCACTTGGTTTCGTAGTTGGCATGGTGTTCCTTTTTTTCACCTTTTCTCCACACACAGCTCTGTCCATTATGGCCAAGCAGTTTCATTTTATTTATGCAATCTGACCATAGAACACTCTCCTGAAAAGCAGGTAACCAGATTTTATTTTATTTTTTTTACATGCTTGAAGTAGCATCTTTTTTGCATCTCATATGCAATTTCAACACAAAGT
This sequence comes from Clarias macrocephalus, assembly GCA_011419295.1. Lineage (NCBI taxonomy): Eukaryota > Metazoa > Chordata > Actinopteri > Siluriformes > Clariidae > Clarias > Clarias macrocephalus. Next base: position 24,918 of record JAAGKR010001872.1, read on the forward strand.
AATGTAGGATTTTCTTAATAGTGGATTAACATACTTTGGCTCCTTAACCTGGTCCTTGGTCGTTGCCTTGCCGCGGGGGGGGGGGGGGGGGGGGGG
>JAAGKR010001872.1:25742-60742 GCA_011419295.1 Clarias macrocephalus
ATTAATTAATAAATATTAATATTATTCTAATTAATATTATAATGTTCTCATTATTCTAATTAATATTATAATGTTCTCATTATTCTAATTAATATTAATTAATATTAATTAATTAATTAATAAATATTAATATTATTCTAATTAATATTATAATGTTCTCATTATTCTAATTAATATTATAATGTTCTCATTATTCTAATTAATATTAATTAATATTAATTAATTAATTAATAAATATTAATATTATTCTAATTAATATTATAATGTTCTCATTATTCTAATTAATATTATAATGTTCTCATTATTCTAATTAATATTAATTAATATTAATTAATTAATTAATAAATATTAATATTATTCTAATTAATATTATAATGTTCTCATTATTCTAATTAATATTATAATGTTCTCATTATTCTAATTAATATTAATTAATATTAATTAATTAATTAATAAATATTAATATTATTCTAATTAATATTATAATGTTCTCATTATTCTAATTAATATTATAATGTTCTCATTATTCTAATTAATATTAATTAATATTAATTAATTAATTAATAAATATTAATATTATTCTAATTAATATTATAATGTTCTCATTATTCTAATTAATATTATAATGTTCTCATTATTCTAATTAATATTAATTAATATTAATTAATTAATTAATAAATATTAATATTATTCTAATTAATATTATAATGTTCTCATTATTCTAATTAATATTATAATGTTCTCATTATTCTAATTAATATTAATTAATATTAATTAATTAATTAATAAATATTAATATTATTCTAATTAATATTATAATGTTCTCATTATTCTAATTAATATTATAATGTTCTCATTATTCTAATTAATATTAATTAATATTAATTAATTAATTAATAAATATTAATATTATTCTAATTAATATTATAATGTTCTCATTATTCTAATTAATATTATAATGTTCTCATTATTCTAATTAATATTAAGAGTTTCAACATACATTATGGTATTTAATATTAAATTTAAATACTATGTGCCATAGTGTAGTGCATGTACAGGAAGTCCCTGACTTTCAAACAAGTTCCGTTCCGGGAGCATGTTTGAAAGTCCGATTCGTTCATAAGTCCCACAAAGTGAGTCTTGTACAACTTTGACACAAATATACAATGTAAAGCATAAATAAATGAAACGCACAGGTTTGGTGTTTTGGTTTCGCATTAGACTCTCGTGATACTGCGCCTTCAAACACATCATGACCAAACTGAGAGAATTAACTAAACACAATGGCAGGGTGGAGATGAGGTTTAAATAAATGAATAAAATAATAACAATATACACAAACATTAATTACTAATGTAATGTGGAATTAACCACAGAATCTATGCTGCGAGCCCTAACTGAGAAATTTATCAACCATCCCCTTTAAATGTTAATAAATGATTCATGGTTATAAATAAATAAGTGAGCAGTTGTTTTAAACTGTGGTGATAATATTAATGGAAGAATATTTATGAGGTACAAGTAATGAGAAAATATCAATAAAAGAATATTAATAAAAATAATGAGAGCATTAATGATGAAATATTCACGAGAGAATATCTATAGGGCAATATGAATTATACTGTAGAATATTGATAAATGTTAATGATGTAAAATTGATGCTAGGATATATGAGAATGTTAATGAGGTAATATTAATAGAATAATTGAGGTGATCTTAATGGGAGAATGTAAATGATGTGATTATTTACATAATATGAAACCCTGAAGTTTAATAAGAGATTAATAAGAGCACATAAAATAATACTCATTAGAAAATATTAATGAAAGAATGTTAATGGAAGTATATTAAGACTGGTAAGTATTTGACTGTAGGTGGAATGGAGAACATTGCCTACGAAATGTGTTGATTGTAATTCATTCACAGCTTAATTTAACAGTATGACTCCCCTGGTCCTCATAGCACTTGATCCAGAGCACACTAATATATTGAGCATTTTATTTTTTACATCTTGCTCTGAGAGTACTCATGTGTAATTTAATAGCGAAATATTAATTGGAGGCGATGTGGGTGATTTCAGGATTTAACCCTATAACTATGTTCAGCTCAGTCCTGCACTGACGTCCACCATCTTACTCTGCAGGAATGTCCGACTTTTTTTGCCCAAGTTCTCGATATCTGCCTTCTTCTCACTGGGGGACACTCTGAGAGAACTGGGTATCATTGATGCATTTTCCAACGATGCAAACTTCACAGGAATGAGTGAAGCCAAACTGAAGGCTTCCAAGGTATGTTGAGAAATATGTGAATGTGATGGTGAACTAGTTCACTGAAGGTTCTTTGGCTAAATGGATTGTTGAAAACCTTTAGTATGACTTTCAAAAGGTAAAAAGACATAAGAGGTAAGAACATTCCCTTTTTTTTTTTTTTACCACCAGATTCTCCACCAGGCAGTCCTGAAGGTCGATGAGAGAGGAACTGAAGCATCTGCTGTCACCACCATCGAGATCATGCCTCATTCTCTCCCAGACACCATGAACCTCAACAGACCTTTCCTGGTCTTCATAGTCGAGGAAAGCACCAAGAGCATTGTGTTCATGGGCAAGATCACCAACCCTACTGAGCAATAACAGTCAGATCGAATCTCTCTGAAACAATAAATCTCAATGTAAAAGAGTAACAAATGGTTAAATCATTTTTGGTATGTTCTTACTTTTGTCTGGGTCATACGTATTTCAACTAAGCTACAAATAGAGAAATGATTATTTTAAGTGTTTTGTAGCTGTAGTCTTTAAGATTAATGTTAAAGCTGAAACTATGAATTTGGTTGTAGGACCTGGACTGATCTCATCAACCAATTAAATCACTAGAATAAAAAAATGACTTCCAACATATCATTAGCTGTGTTGGTGGAAAAATCCAAAGCTTAAATCTAATTCTATTCCACCTTCTTTTTTATCATTAATTGCATAATAAACAACTTGTATTTTTCTTGCTATTATTATTATTGTTATTGTGTTTTACTTGAGCACTGTTTTTTTCTGTTACTGTGAAACACACAGTAAGATAAATTCCTTACAAACAGCAAACCATAAAGTACTACAGTATGTTAAATAAATAATGCTAAAGTGTTTACTGCATTGGACAGAGGACAAGTGAGTGTTTGTTAAACCTACAGCTCATTAGGGAGAAACTCAATAATCAAATTACACAAGCAAACACGTACTTAACTAGGGGTAACATGTAATTATGAGGAAAAACGCAAAAACAGGCAGAGATCAATGTGAGAAAATGTTCAAAACCAGGTTGGGGTGAGGTTAAGTCCTGAACATTCAGAGTAATAATCATCTCATTTAATACACAAGAACGAATCATGTCAGGTGAGTTTTCTTGAACAGAGAAACAACAATATACAGGCTGTGCTCTCGCTGCATGTAGCGGATATATAAAGAACTACATACATACAGAGTGTGACATTGTGAAAGGGCACAGGGTTGGTGTAGAGGTTGGCACGGGGTTGGTGATGGTCGGTAACTAGAGTGAAGTTCCTTCCTTCTTGATAATAGCAGAGCGGCGCCTCTACTGCTCACTTAACAGCAAGAGACTCCTGCTCGATAGTTGTGGCATAGTCTAGTCGGCTCTAGATGGCGCTTCAGGGGTTGGCGGTAAAACCCACTGTCTGCAATTCCCCCAAGAATTCGGAGGTGGTGCAGATGATTCTCTCAGCCACGTGAACGGATGCAGCAGCATAAGAGCGTTGGGAATTGAGTTGGTTATAGCGTTCGCCGGGGCCGTCGGTCTACGGGTGATACACTGACATGCAGATCTGCTTAATCTTGATCTGCAACAGCGTGCAGACATCACACATTAGTTTTGACCTGAATGCCATACCTCGATCAGTGAGCACTTCCTTGGGGAGGCCGACTTTGCTGAAGAGCTGCCCCAGCTCTCTCACAGTGTTCAAAGTGCGTATCATAGTCCACAGTCACTAGAATATACTGATGACCTTTTGCAGATTTGGCCAGCGGTCCAGTCAGATTCATGCCAATTCTCTGGAAGGGTATGATTCTAATAGCTAGTGGAATTAGCGGAGTGGAGTGGGCTTAGCAGGTGCGCTGACAAGTGGGACACAGCTGACAGAAGTTGTGTACTTCTGCATTGAGCCCAGGCCAGCGAAATCCGTCCTTTATCTTCTTGATAGAGTTTGTACTCCCGGGTGACCACCAAAGTGCATTGAATGCACCACGCGCATCAAGCTGTTGACGTTTGCCCGGGGAACTACCAAGATGTTGCACTCAGATTCTCATAGTTTTGTATGATAATACAACAGGTTATAAAACCTCGCACTGTAGTCATGTGAAGTTATCGTTCTGCACCTGAGACACTGAAATGGAGTGGTTAGAGGGATCATTATGCCTCAATTTCATTTTTCACATCACCGCTGTCTGTAGGAGTGGTTCCGCTGTCACAAATGCGTACAACTGGGAAATTTATTGGGTAATATGTACAAAGATTAAAGATTCTGAAAAACTAAGAGAAAGAGTACAGAAAGCTGAATTAGTAATGTACAGCAGACATGGTCAAAATAAACTTGACCTATTTGCAGAGCTTATAATTTCACCAGAAGGTTCATTTCATGAATCTCCATTTATGAGTTTGTTGTACTGACATCTAGTGGACAGATTTGGTGTAGCAAATGGAGCCTAACATTGCAAGCAGTACAATTCATATGGACATGCAACACCAAGTATTACTGCAGTCTTCATTGACCGTTGCCAGTTGTGTGCGTACAGTATATGATGTTTGAAAATTCACTAAAATGTTTAACATAACCATCACCAAATCTTTGAAAATGAAATGAAGAACAAAGTAACCCTCTGACTATGTTCAAGAAATTTATTTGTAATACCAAGTAATTTGGTACTGTGAGAAGTCAAAAAGCCCTTCTCTTTATTTCTTTTTTAATTACCAACATGGACAAGAATATATAATTGTGGAAAAAAAAAAAACCCTAGACCCAACAACCCCAGGGTTTATCAGATTGAGGTCATTAATGGAAACCAAACGTTTTCTGTGTGCATCTTCCTCCGTCACATATTTTGCAGTTAAGCAGTAAATGCAAAGGGGCTGCATGATGGTGTAGTGGTTTGCACTGTCGCCTTGCACCTCCAGAGTCCGGGTTCGCATCCAGGCCAGGTTTGACTCCCGTCTCTGTGTGCATGGAGTTTGCATGTTCTCCCCGTGCCTTAGTGGGGGTAATCCGGTTTCCTCCCACAGTCCAAAGACCTGCAGATTAGGCTAATTGGCATTCCCAAATTGCTCATAGTGTGTGTGCGCTGCAATGGATTGGTACCCTGTCCAGGGTGTATCCTGCCTCGTGCCACAAGTCTTTGTGCTCATTTTACTTACCTTTGACCCATTTTGCTTAGTTGTCCTAATTTACCATATATTGCTTTCATTTGCTTGAGTTTTGAGAATTGATTGCAATATAAAAACAAAAAAAGGACGACCTTCCTTGCAAGTTTGACGCCAGGAATGGTTTGCCCTTTGCCCTTTGTAGATGTTCCCTGTTTGTTGTTAAAGGGGTTTCTTGGAGGCCAGCTTTTCAGCCGTGAAGCAGGCTGTCTTTCTACCTTGATGGTGTCCAAGCACTCGTGAAATGCTGGAATAAGTGCATTAGTGCAGCGCGGGATTATGCCGAAAAATAAAGGAAACTGGGGAGTTTTCCTCTCAGAACTGTGTTCTGTTATTCTGTTAGTCCTACTTTGACTTCCTTGTACTATGATGAGCTTGTCTTGTTTGAAACCGTTGCTATGTGGTTGTGTTCTATCCTGGGTGAGACTGTTGTATTTTAGTGTTTATAGTCATTTGTGAATTATACAGTGGAACCTCGGATTGCGAGTAACGTGGTTTACGAGTGTTCCGCAAACCGAGCAAAGATTTAAAAAAAAATTTTATTCGGAAACCGAGCAAGTATTAGTTTACGAGCGCCGAGGTTCATGCTTTACACATGCGACTCTTATTTTGACACCGAGCGTCACTCTCTCATTTTACCCCCCCCCCCTCCCTCTCCCTCCTTCCCCCCACGGCTTCACAAACACAGAAACTATGCTCGTGCGTGCGCAATTTGACACTGAATCACACACACACAGACGCTCTCTTGCCTTTTCACCCCTTCCGGCTTCACAAAGACACAGAAACTCCGCTCTGTCGCGATTCATTTCAAAGGTAAGGTGCTGGTTCATTTGTTTTTTTTTTTCACTTTACAGCAGTGATTCCCTTAGTATGCGCTCACGCCTGGTCAGAGAGATTTCTTTTTTTTCCTGTTAAAGCGGTGTTTCTGTGTTTGTTGTGAAACTTAAGTGATTCCCTTAGTATGCGCTTGTGCCAGTCTCGCTTTTTTCCGTTAAAACGGCGTTTCCGTGTTTGTGTGTCCGTTTGTTGTGAAACTTAAGTGATTCCTTTAGTATGCGCTCGTGCCAGTCTCGCTTTTTTCCGTTAAACCGGTGTTTCTGCTGTGTTTATGCGCTTGAACGAATTATGCGCTGGAACGAATTATGCTCGTAATCCAAGGTTCCACTGTATTTAATATTATATTTAATTATACATTTGAATGAGGTCAATTTGCAAGAATCATCCACACTGTCTATATTTGTTTAACATTTTTATTTTGACATTACCACTATGCCAAACTACACTCACAGAAGATCTACACATGCACTGACCAAGTAACAGCAAGACCCAAATGCAACTGCTGATGTATCTGAAATAAAAACTGAAGTTAGTTCAACGGACAGAACTAGAGTCAGCAGTTACTATGCAGCAGGGTTGACAATCTTGCCCATGAAAAGGATGCTCCTGGCATTTCTTTCCCAAATAAAGACCAGGAAGGGTCTGTTAATTTTTATAGGGAATGGCATGGCTCTCTGTACTATCTCTATAGTGGTGGCTCCAGCTGCTTCAGTGCCTTTCTCATCAACATTGAGGATTGCCTTGTGGAAAACCTGTGGAGAGAACGAACGCAAGAGTGAAGTCAGTTCATCAGTTCGAATTAATTATGCATTTAGGCATTTATTAAAATAACATTGTCTTCCACTGATCAAAGAAGTGCAGTATGACTGTCGCCGCCTTCTTCACTTCTGGTAGAAAAGGGTTTCCATGATTGCAGACTTGATTAAAAAAAGAGTGGCATGGTGCTAGATCAAATGAGTGGGGATGGTGGTCAAGTACCAGAAACTCAGCCAAAAACCACTTCACTGAGGGTATGGGACGGCTGAGCTTCTGAGATAACTAACAGGAAAAGATCTACTGCACTGCATTGATCAATGGAGCATATGTGTGACCAGAAAGCATCTGTGTGTAGGTGGACGTGGAGTGAAGGGGAAATGAAATGAAAATGCTTCATTATGATTAAATTACATTCGTGTTATTCGTGTTATTTAAAAACCACACATCATACACTGCAAGGACATAAAGATCAGCATCTCAGAAGGGTCAAATTATGGGGATGAACCAAGCAAAGAAAACATTTAAATGACAATAGCAATAGCAAAATCTACCTAACAAGAAATAAGTCCAGTTAACGTGACTCAACTTCCAGATTTAAATGACTGGATTTAATTTAAGACCTGTCCAGCACATTAATAAAACATGGAACTATAGAGCTGAACCGTTGAACCCTTCACAAAGCAATGCGATCAGAAAACAGCCTGAATGAACATGAAAGGAGATCACAGTAACGCCTGGTGAAGTTAGACTTAGGACTAAATCAAAGTTCAAGTTGAGAGGTTGAACATAATATACGAGTCTGACTTTTTGCTGGCCAGGTGGTGCATGACAGAGATTAAGAATCAAAGGCATAAAGAGTATTTTTCTTTACATACTTTGGAAACCTTCAGTTCTATATCTTCACTCATCCCAGTAAAATTTGCCTTGTCGGTGAATGCATCAATAATCCCCATTTCCTTCAGAGTGTCCCCAATGGAGGCAGAGGCAGAGATGGAGAACTTGGGCATACAAAGATCCACAGACCTGAAGAACAGAAAAAAAGTTCAGGGATCAAAAATGACCACTAATAAAAATAAGGCTTGCTTTGATAGAATGTCGCTTTTTTTTTTTTTTATGTTTGTTTGAGAGTTCATTACTTTGGGCTGGCTTTGAAAATCCATTCCCTGAGCAGATCCTTGTTTATGGTTTTCTCCACTTCTTCCATTTTGCCCTCAGCAGGGAGAATGATCACCATGGAGGCATTGCCATGGTAGGGCAACCTGATAAGGGTGAAGTTCTTGGATACATAGATATTGTATTGCTCATCCTTTGCCTTCATCATGTCTACAGTGACCTTTGTGTTCTCATCCACATGGAAGTCAGCTTTGTGTGTGGCCTCCACTGGAAAAGGCCTCTGCCATTTACCTTAGAGAGTGGATTAAGAACAGCAATTTTCAATTCATCAAAATAAAACAGGCTACATCTGATAATCACAGTAATGTGTGTTAAAAATCACTTAGCTGCTGATTCTACCTTTGAAATAGATGTAATTGATGAGCACCATTATAGTTTCAGGTTCCAGGCTCTTGATCATGTCAGTGATGGTGTCCTTGGTCTTCTTGGCGATGAACTTGTTGACCTCTTCCACAGCATGTTCAGGCTTGGAAAAGTCCACAGTGAAGGCTTCTGTACGGTAGAAGTGCTGAAGATCCTTCAGAAACTTGTCGACAGGTTTAAAGCCTTCTCGGACAGCCAGACCTCCTCCTATCTCCAGCAGAATGGCCTCCTTGCTGTGGTCCACAATATTCAGCAGATGCTCATAGGCTTCATTGACCTGATCCTCTGTGAGGGAACTGTAGCCCAAAGTGCTGAAGATTTGTGAGTGGGTCTCCTCCTTGGCTCCCAGAGCCAGCATGGACAAAGCTATGGAGATGCTCAGTGGAGAGAAAAAGATGTTTTTGCCTTTGGCATCAGCATGGGTGGAGAGCTTATTGTACAGGGCATAGGCAAAGTCGGCATTGTGAGGTCTGAGTTTGAAGTGTACCTCATCTTCTCCGTGGTGATCTGCTGAATGTTCTGCGTGATTGTGGCCCATGTGGTGGTCAGCCAAGGCCACCATCATCAGGAGGGCAAACGCCAAACAGCACTGGGTCTTTTGCCACATTTTACCACCTAGTCAAAAAAGAACCAGGGGAGACATAGTACAAATGAAATAATACAACTGAGTATTAGGCTTGTTTAGTATCACAGTGTCAAATTGATGAAGACCGTGTCCTTATGTGATAGACTATAAAAGGCTCTTGTTGAATCATACTCATAAAGGTGTGAGGTGACTGCGCTAACCATTGTGCTAAGCCACCATGCTGCCACATTGAATATCACTTGTTCAATTTCTTTCTTTACCCAACAGACTAACTGGTCTCTAGAGTCCTGTTATGGTTCTCCCCGAAGCACACAAACTGCTGGTCAGTGAACCTGCCATTTGGCCATCACTTTTATCTAGTTCTCAGTGAGGTCACATGACTGCTATGCTGATATATAAACTCCTCCTTCTCTCCTTTTTCATCTTGAAATGTCAATCTTACTACAGGGACCTCAGCACATCAGTAATGGATGAAAGCTCACAAGTTGAAACTGCATCCCTCCAAGTCCGAGCTACATCCCTGACCACACCCACCCCATGCTCCTTATACTCCCTCTCCTCAGTCTTTGTGGTTCCCCCCTTATCTGATATATACCATTTATGATTGCCAGTCACCAGATCAGACCCAATGTGCTGAACAATAATGCTTTTAACTAAGTGTTGGGCCAGGGTCCAACACTTAAACACACTTACGGAAACATGGCAATTAACAAATTTGTTCAATACTGTATGCTGGGTTTGAACAGAAAAATCACCAAACTGCTGATTCCTGACCCTCGAGGACTGGATCTCAACAAGTCAGCAAAGTGGTGTAGTGGTTAGCACTGTCACCTTGTAACTCCAGGGTTGGGGTTCAATTCCTGGCTCAGGTCTGTATGTGTGCAGTTTGCATGTTCTCCTTGTGGTTGTTGGGTTTCCTCCCATAGTCGATATGCAGGGTAGGCTAATTGGTGTTTCCAGATTGCCCATAGTGTGTGAGTAAGTGTGCTCTTGTGTGCCCTGCTATAGGTTGCCCCCCCCACTCCCCCCCACCCCCCTCCAGAGTGCACCCCACCTTTGACACATTAGATAGGCTTTGGGCCTCTCTTGACAGTACAGGATAAGTGCTGTAGAGAATGAGTAGGGGAGGGAATAGACCCATGTTATTATCTTCCATTGATTGATATGGGATGGGGAACTGCTTGGCACCAAATCTAAATTCTGCACTGGAATTCTTAAGGTCAAATGCATACTGCACCTTTAAGAAAAGCTGATTCTAACCAAGGTCATGACATTGTTCAATATGCAACAGGAGGGCTTTCTGCCCTGTTTGGACACGGGAAGAACATCTTCCCTTGGCCTATACCAAAACCAACAAATACCGAACAATGACATAACCACTACTCTCACCATGACCATGGTGGCTTTGTTCTGAAAACGTTCATGAAATTTTGCAATACTGGTTTTATCTTCATAAATATACAGATCCAAACGAGAGAGAGAGAGAGAGAGAGAGAGAGAGAGAGTCCAATACTCCTCAACAGGACGTGAATGGGAAAGAGGAAGAGCATGAACAATTTATGTAATTATGTCATGCAAACGTGAGTCATATTATAATTGTAAATGAAAAAATTGTATTCGGATATTTACATTTATTATTATGTGCAGTTTATTTGTAATTCTCTCTTGTGAGACTCTCTAGTGTTTTGACTGTAAATAAGGGAAACCTCACAAACATTCACACCAGTATAGAATAAACAGCTTATTAGTAATGTTAATAGTTACAGTACTAATCACGATAATCAGGTTAGTCAGCAGCGTTGACGTCTGGTTACAGCACTGAGCATTTCTTCGAGGATAAATGATGACAAGGCCTTGGCCATCAATTGCCCAGAATCCAAGAGCGCAAAACTGGTTGTGGTTACCATCTCTCTCTCTCTCTCTCTCTCTCGCTCTCTCTCTCTCTCTCTCGCTCTTTATACATATATGACACACAATTAAAAAAAATGTAACGTAATGAAATACTGGTACTTACAGTCAGTGTGTTCACGGATACTTGTGGCTTAAACTGGGGTTATTTTATAGAGTAGGAACTGACCGCTAACAATCTTTAAACATTAACTAGTTTGAAGGCCAGGAGTAAAAGGTCGTGTTTGATTCCTGATCTGATATGATGAGTCAGGACTTCAAGTTGCAGCGTAAATATTTGTTTTTAGATCCACCACTTTTAGGAAAGCAGTTGTACCCGAGGAACGCCTTTGGCTATTAGCAAAGACTATAATGACACAATAACTAACATGTGACATTTTATAAAAAAAATCGAGCTCGAAATCTTCTCCAATGAGAACATTAGCTTGTGAAGAGGAAATCTCTCCAAACATAGTAACCTGATTGATTTTTTGTGCTAGAAATGCAGTCACGTTTCTTTTTTCTTCTGCTAATACTGCAAGTAATCATCACCATCACATCATCATCATCATCACCTTCGTCATCATGACAATGATGTACCAAGGCAAAGACCTTAAAGTGATAGAATATATACAAACACAAATGAAACGGAGCCCAGAGACCTGGATGGTTCTTGGCAAAACCAAAAATGTAATGCTTTTTAATTAACAGCTAAGAAAGCACAAGTTCATACAGACACACACATTGTCATAGTTCACATTGATTCAATTACATTTCAACAAAAAAATTTGTTAGTAATTTCCAAACATTAAAGATTGTGGCGTTAAACATTCATTTTGGGTTCAGACTGATTCCTAGTCAGTGATCTATTCAACCAATCCAAGACTGCAAAGCACATCTGTAAGTCACTCTGGATAAGAACATTTGCCAAACACCATAAACGTAAATCACTCACTCTTCTTAAAGACATTTCAAAATAAACTCTGCTGATGCCGACAGCTGGTCTCTGAGAACTCGTGACTGCAGTGGCTTAAAAGTTCAGGACTGGAGTCTCCTACAGTCTACCTGAGCCTCCAATGATGAACTGGTCTCCATTTCAACTGAAACACGTCTCCTGTTATACTGAACTTCCAGCCTCCTAACACACAGTATGAGTGCAGATCAAACCCTGATCTCAGGGACAATCTGATCACTATGGTTCATAAATATTTCTCGCACATTTTACACTCATTTTCATTATTTTCTTTTGATTCTGTAGAACTGCTTTGTGACAATGACGTTGTTAAAAGCTCTATGCAGATAAAACTGAATTGAATTAAATAATCTGGTAAAACTCCAAACTGTGTGTGACTTACACTCTAATAAAAAAAATATTTTATAATATATAGTGCATTCCCTTTTATTATAATCCTGGGATGATTAAAAAATATATAAAAACTTGGAAATTCATAAACTATTTCAATTATTTAATTAAAAAATCATTTTTTAAATTTTTATTTAAATTAATTAAAAATGAAACACATAAGTGGTTTCATCACCACTACTAAAAACATAACACACCTAAATTAAGCTAAAATATAACATTGTCACATTTTACCAACAATACATCATCATTTATTATTATTATTATTATTATTATTATTATTATTATTATTATTATTATTGTTGTTGTTATTATTATTATTATTATTATTATTATTATTATTATTATTATTATTATCATCATCAGGCGATTATATTCAAGCTGTGATGTTTCAAATAAATAAATAAATAAATAAACAAATGAATGAATAAATAAATACCTTTCCACACTCGTCTACTGTTTAGAGTATAACCTCCACACCCATTAGGAGCCTTCAGTTTGATCCTCGCTCATGCCTGAGAGCTCAGCCTGGTCAAACTCTTCCACTTTACACATATAGACTTGGGAATGTGAAGAAACCGTGAAAAGGCCTCTGAGGAAAGGCTAATGTTCTTCTCCACCACACCCCCCTTATCTAACAGGATGACCATCTTAGCTCCCACCTTTGCCAAACTTTGGCCCTCTGAAGGCGTTATAGTGTGGCACTGAAGTAACAGTAGCAGTGACACAAAACAAAATAGAAACATTTTAGTACAGAAACGCCACATATCAAGATGAATATTTACAAACAGTGTACAGTGCAATATAAGGCTATGAGGCTCCCTACGGAGAGATCTGTGATCATTGGGAAAGTGGGAATGTATTAGAGCTGTCAATATTAAGGCATTAACACATGGGACTAATCTAGAGTTTTTAACGCGTTTAATGTATTTTTAACACAAATTAAGCGTATGACTAATTTTGACCCTAATGGCTTCCCATAATCACAGTGCGGTTACCCGGCTGTGTGTGATAATGGCATGTTTAATGCGGATAATAAGATGACTGAGGAAACATCACCAGGTGTGCTGCATGGCAAGTTTCATTATAAAGGTTCTAGATGAAAGTTTTATTAAAACATTCAATATAAGATGTGGGAGTGGTGACTTGGGTGGCTAAGGCTCCAGGTTGTTGATGTTCGGATCCATTTTCATGCAGTGCTAGTCCCATTTGAGAGGTTTTAATTCAACATGGTAATGTTTGAGATATTATAAAACTTGCATAATCTAACTGTCTTCCTCTAAACAGAATTTCTTTATTCCAACATTACACATTTATAATACAAGTAAATCCGAGTATTTCAAAATTGTGATTAATCTCTACGCACATTGAGAGGAGAACATCAAACCACTGACACTGGAACCTCTGTGCCACCAGCTAGGATTGTTTGGCGCGATATTTCTCAATACGATATGGTCGGCACAAAAATCAAGCCATCTAGAACCCAAAGAGCCTCGTCTCCACAGTGAAGCATAGGGGTGGCAGCATCATGGGATCATAGAACACTTCACCGTCCGCAAGATGATGAGCCGAAGTCAACGAAGGAAAAGCTTCAGGTGAAGATCAAGATACTGGAACGTTCATTCGGAAGCCAGATCGAAGCTGTTCGACTCTTCCTCAAAACCGCGGTGCAGTATTGGAAGCAAACACTGTATTATTTAAGGGGAGTACATACTTATGTGGTCAGGCTTTAGTAGTTTAGTAGGAAAAAGATCTGAAAAAGATCTGACAGGACTTTTTTTGTTTGTTTGTTTGTTTGTTTGTTTGTTTGTTTTAAGGCATGGTAGTTGGTTTCTTTCATCAATAACCGTATTTATAATTAACACAATAGTGTACAGTAATGCAGCGTATAGCTAAAGTCTGAAACCATTCAAGCACTGATTCTGGAGCGTACGCCTGGAGTTCTCTCAGCCCGACACTAGAGTCGACTCGTTTTGAGAAAACCGAACGACGGAATCTTTTAAACATTAACCGGTATTGAGCACTGATGATTAGTTTGTGACCTTTGACCCCTCTGATCCATGTCTGTCTCAGGCACATCCATGTCCTAGTGGTATTTTATAATCTGATGACGAGGAGAGAATAGAAACATGTTACTGTCATTCTGCAGAGAGACTCTAATGAACTCTAATGAACTCTGTTATAATAATTATAAGTCGCTCGACTGTAGATAAGAGCATCTGCCAAATGCCTAAATGTAAATGTATTACAAATCTAAAGCCGGGTACCCTGATGTACTAAGGGCTGTAATATTAATTTGGAATATTTGGTTATTTATTTGTTTATTAACTAATTCATTTATTTATCTGTAGTTTCAAAATAAGGTTAAAACATGTGTGGAATAATAATAAACAGATTTTAAAACTGACATTAATAGATTTGATTACTTACGATTATAATAGTTAAGCTAAGATATGGAGCGCACACACACACACACACACACACACACACACACACACACACACACACACACACACACACACACACACACAGCCAGATGTTACTCTGTACAGCATATAAGTTTAGTTTTCTCATCAGAGGCATATACTAATACACACATAGAGAGAGAGAGAGTGTGTGTGTGTGTGTGTGTGTGTGTGTGTGTGTGTGTGTGTGTGTGTGTGTGTGTGTGTGTCTGTGTGTTACTCAGGAGACTCTGATCTCTTTTATCATTACTAGGATTTAGACTCTGATCAATACCATGGAGCCGAACATCAGCGCTGTATGGAGTTTGCAGACCGGAGTGACAAAGTCCCCTCTGACCTCCTTCTTCTTACGGTAGATACGAAGTTCTACATAGTTCTGAGGACGCACTGATTAACAGACGTGTGCACCTCTTTATTTCATCTATTTTTTAATAATACTATCTATTGATTGTAAGAGATGTTACTTGATGTTATAAACAATATAAATTGCTCTCTCATTCTCTATAGTGTTTATCCTGTACAGGGCCATGGGAGGCCTGGAGTCTATCCAAGGCTACTCGGGGGGACACTGCAGGGTTCACCTTAAATGGTGTGCCAGTCCATCACAGGGCAGACACACACTACGGCCAATTTGGGAACATCAGTTATCCTAATCTGCATGTCTTTGAACTCGGGGAGGAAACCGGAGCACTGATTGGGGGGGAAACCCACCAAGCACGGGGAGAACATGCAAACTCCACATACAGACCCGAGGTGGGATTTGAACATTTAGAAGCCATTAGAAAGTAAATGTAATATAAAGTTTCATAAAAAACAGCTCTGTTATCATCATGTACCAGTTATAAGTTTGTTCATTTACGACTGAGATTTTGACTTCTGCAGGACTGACATGAGGACAAACTTCAGCACCATTCATGTGTTCATAGTTAATGTTGAGTTGAGCTCAAATTTCCTGAATTTAAAAAAAAAAAAAAAAAAAAGCATTTAAAGTAATATGTTGGTTACATATAAGTAAATAATAACATGTTGAATGTGTGTGTGTGTGTGTGTGTGTGTGTGTGTGTGTGTGTGTGTGTGTGTGTGTGCGCAGAATTCTTTGCCATCTAAACACCTGTATTATTAATACTTCTTGTATTTTGCTTATTAAGTAAAAAAATCTTTGATGCTTTCAAATCTGAATTGAATAACAGGATGTGCTGCGGATTACAAAATATGCTGCTGCTGATGATGATGATGATGATGATGATAATGATGATGATGATTAGTTACGCATGTTAAGATGTATATTTTATTTCAACATACTTTCATGTTTTTGAGTTGAATTAAATTAATTAGTGCCAATGAAAGGAACACAATCAGTAAGAGTCAACTACAGATTATAGAATAAACACTTTAGAACTAAAGTACACGTAAAGACATAAAGGGTCGGGATTATTTTATAAGTATTTATTTATCTGCATGACTTTAAATGCATGTTTAGAGCTTTGGATGAAAATCACAACATTACTTTCCTTTCTATTAACACTAAGATGACACAAAAATACAAAAAACAGATGAATTGATGCCTTTTCAAACCTCTACAGAGCAAAAGCTTCCACCTTATAGAGGATACAGATGAAGCGAGACATTCCGAATTTGATTTTGTCAATGTTTTGTCTCTGGTCTCTGAAGAAAAAAAAAATATACGCTGACTCAATTAGAGGATATGTGGCTATATCACAGAAATAGTACTGCTGTTCGAGCCAAAGCAGGACTTTTAATTGTACAGCTCTGAGAATACCATCCCCCCCCCCCCCTCTTAATTCTCTCTATAATCCCCTGTTACACTAATGCACTTATCCCAGTGTCACACTAGTGCTTGGACACCATTAAGGTAGAAAGCTGGTTCATGATCGGACTGCCTGCTTCGCGTCTAAAAACGCCGGCCTCCCCGGAACTCTTTTAATGGCCCTCTATTTGGAGTAAGATCACTGGATGGACTTGAATGGCCTTTGTGTATAAGAGCTGAAAGCACAATCCTTCCCAACGAATATGATCCGACTGTATCTGATTGACTACACTGTCCATTGGGTCTGTCCTGGGACTGAGAACATGTTTTGTGTCGTTTTTCCTGGCTCGCATGCTATATTAAGTTCTTCATAAGAGCCAGTTTCATCATGGTGCGTAATGGGTTTTGCAAATACACTTGACACAATACTGTCCTTGCGAGGGAAGGGATTTAGAAGGTGTGTCCAAGCTTTTGACTAGCACTGTGTATACAGGTTACAATCATCTTTCATATGTGTAAAATGTACAAAGCTTAAATTAAGCTTGAACTTTTTATACCCAGAACATTGGAACATACAGTTCTTTCCTGCTGTGATGACAATGATGACACCATTTTGTGAAATCAGTAGTTGATCAGTAGGTGAAAATAATGAGGACCAAAGGTTTACCAGAAGTAACCCTACAGCACATATGGAACATGAAGGACTTCACTGCTTCATGAGAAAGAAAGAAAGAGAAAAAGTCACACATTTGGCGCTCTACAGTGGGAATCTGTATAAAACAGTTCCAACATACTGATCAATAGAGGGCGCTGTGGTGTTAGAGTTTTCTGTTTCAAATTCATGAATCATCCCCGACTAATTGGCACAGTTTAACACTTTAAATTGCATAAACATAAACACACACACACACACACACACACACACACACAAGGCATTCACACTCCACAATAATGATGTTTGTAACACACTGCAGCTCTAAACAGTAGAAGAGATTCAGGAATGTTTTGTGCAATGATGTGCGTTTCTAAAACCTCTGGAGGTTCTTGCGCGGATGAAAGTCGCCCCGCAGCCTGAGAGTTTCACCTGCATTACCTCAGACATTCCTGCTGTTTCTCTCCCCTCGTCATGCGGTTTTCTTTCTCCTGTACTTCATGATTTATCTCTCAGCTCTTGTTAATGTGAAATCGATTCGCTCGGTGCATGAAGTGGGGAAACAGCTGTGCATTTGGTTCCCACATCTGGTACCGTTTCACTCTCTCGTCTGAAAACAAACAGATTATTATGTATATATTAAGAGACACATAAATCAATTACGTGCTGCTTCCTGGTGTTACACAAGCTGAGTGTTATTCACGTCTGTGTTCTCATTAGAATTCTCAGGCATGTCATGTCTTACAGGGTTCAGCGTGACGTGTCATTTGTAAAGCGTCTGTTCCTGCATCTATATTTCATCTGAAGAGGGATTTAAACTCCACCCCGCTGTATCTCAGGAGTCTGTTCATGGTAATGATTTCAATTCAGACTTTCATTATTCCTTATTAGAAGATTACAGTAAACATAACATAAGATTATTAATCCTATTCCTAGATGTTTCTTTAATACTATATATACAGTAAATAGAAATTTCTTCTTCTATTGCCAGTTATGTTATGTTATGTCTCATAAACTCAGGTCTTGGTGGCTTGATAGAAGAAAGAATTAAAAAGTTTTGTTTTGTACTAGACTGATGATATTTCTTAATAAATTTGCTCATTATAACCATTTATTTCTAGATGGTAAAAAAAAATTAGCATATATATAAAAAATATATAAAAAGTTAAATGTGTCTATAGGCTTAGTATTAAATATATTGTAATTGTACAATAAGAAATATTAGACATATTTGCCTGTATATTATTACTTAAACAAATTTGAGTTATTTAGATGTTTTTAGATGAAAGGCTGAATTTCGTCATGGTGTAAAACAATGTAGATACATTTGAATGGGTTCAAGATATGTTTATTAAGACTCAGACTTTTCTTATTTATACAGCTGCGGGTTAGAGGTTGGAGTAATTCAGTAGTTAACCTGTTGGCATCTGGCTCAGAGGGTCAAGGGTTCAACCCTCACCACCCCTGACCTGCTACAGTGGTGCCATCAGCCGTTTGGATGGATGATGATAAATTTTGCTCCGGACCAAACAGTTGACAGTGTCAGGTTTGACCTTCGAATTTTATGAACAGTAGTCCAACATTTTAACCACAATCATTTGTCCCAGGCCGCAATCTGCTTCCCTTCATCTTTAACCCATTATTCACTTCTCCTATGTGCACTGCTTGACCAAAAACAATCACTATTTCAGAAGAGCCACCATCAAGCAAAGACAACGACTAAGTAGAGAAAGTTGAAATGGCTGGATTTGGGTTAAGACCTGTCCAACACGTTGTTATTCCCTGGGAAGGTGGTGTTGAACCCTCAACCTCATTTAAATGTTTGGTGAAGTTGCATGGTCAGAAATCAGAGTTATGTTTAATAGTGAAAGCAAGAGCATTTGTACTCACACACAGTGTGATGAGAACTTACAGGATTGGCACCAAACAGCTGTGTGTCCATAAGAAAACCAATTGTTGGAAAAAAAAAAAAAAAAAACTTCAGTTTGCTAGGGAGCATAAAGATTTGGACTTTGGAGCGATGGGAAAAGGGGTCATGTGACCTCAGGTCTAGGCTCAGCAACGCTATGTGGCAATAAAATGAAGTCAGCTGACCACCTGAATGTCCTGAATCACCAGTACATCACATCTATGGAGTTTCTCTTCCCCCGATTTCATGGACATATTCCAGGACTCAGAGTGTGAAAGAAAGAAGCATGAGGAATCATTTGCACATATGAACTGGACACCACAGAGTAGGTGTGTGTAACCAAAGCTAAAGGTGCTCAAAACAAAATCTTGACATAGGAAAGCAAAAGGACCAGACGGCATGTCAGGTCGAGTCCTCAGAGCCTGCGCAGACCAGCTGGCACCTGTGTTCACTGAGATATTCAACAGTTAATAGTGATACTCAGTCGGTGATCCCCACATGCTTTAAAGAGTCCGTCATTGTTCCTGTCCTGAAGAAACCCCATTCTGCTTCCCTCAATGACTATCGCCCGGTAACCCTCACCTCAGTAGTGATGAACTGCTTTGAGCGGCTGGTCAGAGACTTCATCATCTCCTCACTGAATCAGGCCTTCATGGTAGAAGATCTGCTAGGAAACCACTGCTAAGGACAGGCGACAAGCAGAAGAGACGCGTTTGGGCTAAAGAACACAAGAAAGAAAACTCGCTGAATGAGAAGGAGTGTCCAAACTTTTGGTCTGTACTGTACATCATTCACTCACCTTGACAATAGAAGGGGGAATTATGTTAAAATGCTCTTTGTCGACTACAGCTCAGCATAATACCATAATTCCCTCCACACTCACCACCAAGCTGGAGCACCTGTGACTCAGCTTATCTCTGTGTTAGTGGATCTCCAATTTCCTAAATGGCAGACCACAGGCAGTAACGATGGGCGGATATGTCTCAGCCTCCCTCACTCTCAGCACTGGAGCCCCCCAGGGTTGTGTTCTGAGGCCACTACCAACTCCACCACCATCATCAAGTTTGCCGACGACACTGTTGTAGTGGGCCTGATCACTGACAACGATGAGGCGACGTACCTGGAGGAGATCTGGAGAAATCTGGAGAACTGGTGCCAGAGGTACAATCTCCTTCTAAACGTCAGCAAGACAAAGGAGATGATAGTGGACTTTAGTACAAAGCAGGACGGGAACTACCAGACCCCCGTCATAAACAGGAGCCCAGTGGAGAGAGTGGACAGCTTCAGATACCTTGGTGTTCACATCACGGAGGACCCGTCATGGTCCTGTCACATCAACACCGTGGTGAAAAAGGCCCGGCAGCGTCTCTACCACCTCAGACGCTTGAGAGACTTCAGACTGCCCTCCAGGGTGCTTCTGCACCATAGAGAGCATTCTGACGGGAAACACCATGACCTGGTTCGGAAACAGCACCTGCACTCAATTTATGGCAAGCAGTGCTGGACCAAGGCCAGGAAGATCAGGGACCTCAGCCACCCCAGCAATGGGCTGTTCTCTCCGAGAAGGAGCTTCTTCCTGCAGGCGATACGGTCTCTCAATCACAACACCACATAGGACTAAACCATTTTGCACGTTCACACTTATGGACATTTGTCTCCTTGCACTTATTCTGGACATTCATGGACACTGCACATCTGCACATTTACGTATTTATATTTCATTTCTTTGCTCGTTGCACAATATATTGTGTTCAATACATATATTGTATAATTTTTTGTCTTCTATAGATATATTATTCTTATCTTAGCTAAATTTATGTTCTATTTTATAATTTCTTTCTTTTCATATTTATTTCCTATTAATAATCCTTTATTTTTAAGGTCGTTTAAGCATTTCACTGCATCCCGTACTGTGCATGACTGTGGATGTGACAAACTAAATTTACATTTGAATTTGAGACGAGCTTTATTGAGATCTTTAACTGCAGATCGAATAAATGGGAAAATAAAAGAAAGGAAACATGAGTTTTATGATTGCAGTTTAAATCTTAAGACTCCGTCAGGTCTAAAGTATCGCTTTTAACTTTTAATATATTGTCTTGCTAAACTTGAACTTTGTTTAGTTCTAACAACTCGACTGATCGTGTTTGTGAAATAAAACAGGACGGATCTGTTATTCCTGTGCGAGCTCCTGTTCCCCCTCAGTCATCTGCATGCACATCAGCATTCACCTCTTGCTCGAACACTTGAGTGTTTTGTTTACAACACCAGCCTCGCAAACACACTCCTCAAAATCAGAGTTTAGACAAGGCGTTGTCGCTGCACATTCCTAATAACCTGCGAATGGAAAATCGTTTCAGGCGCGCGGCTCAAGCCTGCGCCATCGTCTAACGGGAATTACACCCAAAGTTCTGCTCCTGTTTTCCACCAAACACGGGGACTGGAAGGATTTCACTTTAGTTCCTGCTTCCATTAGTGCACTTCCTTTAATTCGCGGTTTTAATGGCCAACTGAAAGTGAAATATTAAACAGATATGTGGACATTGCGGGTTTTTTTTTTTAATTGACGTAAGAATCAATGTTCAGTGATGTGATGAAGCTGTTGTAACACGTCTGAAAGGAGTCTCCAGTGTCAGTGCTTCAGGACAGAGGAGCGAGTGGGAAGAGAACAACAGTGAGAATGTAAGTGATTAGATAGATAGATAGAAATTGGATCAGGAACTTGTATCAAGTAAGTGTATAAAGAAAGTCTGATATGCAATTATTTAATACTTATCAGGGATCTTTACAGTAAACAGTATATATATATATTTATTTATTTCTTTGTTTATTTTTGTTATCATTGTGGTTTTATGCGTCAACATAATTCATTTTGTGCCATAATAACACAGCTGTATGTCGCTTTATCTGGATAAATCATCAGAATAATTAAAATATTTGAACCTTCTTGGACCCTGTCTTGGTAACGATGTGAACCTCGATGATCTGGGAGGATGAAGTGTTTGGAGGAGGAATAAAAGGGGAAAGGATTAGAGGAGTGGAGTGAGAGAATGCCTCTGATTCTGTACAAACGAGTTCTGAATTCACAATCAGGTCTCGGAGTGCTCGCTGTCGGCCCCCGGCTGTGAAACCTGCTTACTGCTCTCTCTCTCTCTCTCTCTCTCTCTCTCTCTCTCTCACACACACACACACACAGCACGGCCCCAAAAAACTCCCACTCCTCATCCTAGAACTGGCAGAGAACTAGATTTTATATCATCTCTCCAGACTCAGAAACGAGATACGGTGTTACTGCTCCAGATATATGACATGAAGAGCTGAGATCAGATATAAATATTAAAGAGGCAGCGTGTGATTACTGGACATACGTGAAGCACTCGACCCGTCAGGGTTTTATCGACTTTACTGTGCAGACATTTGGCAATGTGGAGGAATCAGAAAATCCCGTTTGGACGGCTGCTGTAATTTTCCTCCCAGCTGTGAACACACGCCGTCTCCTTTTCAGACAGAAGTGGCTTTGAGAATACCTGGCCCGGGTTCAGGCAGAGTCTCAGGTCTCGGTCCAAACGTCTGAGCACACAACTAGGACCTGCTTTTATTCTTCATGTCAAAGACTCGTAAAACATGTTCCTTCCTTTAAGGATCTGCTCCTTAAAACCTGAGACGTTTCATTTGTGTAGGTCGGAGAAATCAGTGACGAAAAAAAAAAACCGCTGACATTAAGTTCACGATTGCAGTAAGAAGCGCGTGTAAATAACTCTGAGTCAAGCTTTTATCTGGAGCGCTGATCACAGCCACAACCACCATGAGAAATTAAAGCACAGGCACATCTGTAATACCTTTAAACCAGTCGCTCTTAGACAGATGTGCGAGTCATTTTAATAGAAGTGTTTCTTCTCATGTCTGAAAAGTCACTTTTATACTGTTACTTTGTTTCTTTAACTTTTTTATTGTTTTACTTTATTTAGTTTCTTTTCTTTATTTCTCTGTAATTTTTGTTTTTTTTATTCTGTTACTTTTGTATAATCCCATTTGAAAAGCTTTGAACATGTTTTAGACTAAATCCACATTTTCTCTTTTCTAACAATCCAGTCGTGTTGCTTTTTTCCTGCCGTAAGTTACTTTGTTACATTTTGTTACTTTGACTTTGTTTTAACGTAATACTTTTGACTTTGTACATCATTTCATTCCTAACGCTGCTTCTTCTTCTTATTCTTATTAATATCACTTGTTTATTTAATTTATTTTGATGTTTTTCTTACTTTTAATTAGAACATTTTAATTTTAATAAAGTTCACATGCTTATTATTATTATTTTTTTTAAAGTTAATTACTTTAACTTCCTTTCACTGAATGAGTAACTGGAGGTTTATTCACACAGGTACGTGACATTCGCATCATGTCCATCCTGCAGCTCTAAGCATTTAACTGTTGGTTTTGCTTTTTTTTTCTCACTTTCCACAAAAACGATTCAGTGTTTTGTTCTGATTTTAGAACCCAGACAGTGTCACTGTTGTTGTCTGTTGTTGTCTGAATCTAACAGGCTTTGATTATCCTGCGCCATCGGACCCAGTGTCACAGTGCTGCTAATAAAAATCTTTCCGAGTTTAATTTTCCAGTAATTGTGAACAATGAAAAGAATAAACTTGAGATAATGTCCTTTGTTAAAGCTCTCAATGTTTTGGTCGCTACACTGGGTTTTTATTTTCCTTCTTTCCTCGTTTCCCAGAGCAGTTTTCCTTTTTATTGACTGATAAAGTGCTATTAAATATTCATGGCGTTCTCGGCACCAGCCTTAATAACACAACAGTTAAAGGATTTCACATTAGACCTGCTTCCTGACTGCCGAGGATTCGATCCACACTTATTTTCTTCTCTCCTGGTGGTATTTTGAAAAATTCATTAGGTTAAAATCAGCATCTTTTTTACAGCATCATTTTCCTTTATCTCCAATTTAACACTTTGACAGGAGAATCCTATAAACCCCATTTTTAGACGTTTACTCACTTTGGCCAGCTATTATCCTCTGGTACACAGAACAAACTGTCCAGGACAAACTGTAATCTGCTATACACCAATCAGCCATGACGTTATGAACCGTACACCCCTGACTTTCAGTCCTGCCCGACTAAACTGGTGAAAAGAACACAAGTGCATCCAGGGTTCACCCATCCTGCGGAGACCCAAGACCAGCACGCCCAGTCTGATCCCACGGAATAATATGATTTGGATGTTGTGCAGCCTCTCAGGGGCCAGTGGTGGTTTAAACACGTAAGGATGTAGGTTCCCGCTACTGTTCAGCCCTTGCGCAAGGCCCTTAACCATATCTGCTCCAGCTGTGCTGTATCCTGGATGGCTCGGAGCCCTGATCCCAGCTTCCTAGCTGGAATTTGTGAAAAAAAAAAAAAAATTGCTGTGCTGTAACACCCCTATCCCGTAAGTACGGTTGGCGTAGTGATTACGTTTACGTCTTTCCGCGTGAAAAACGAATTTTACTACAGTAGCACCACCGCGAGGTTCTGAAGGGTCCAGGAGATTCCAAAAATTTATAATTTTTGGAATCTCCTGGACCCTTCAGAACCTCGCGGTGGTGCTACTGTAGTAAAATTAGTTTCTAGTGCAAACATCTGTTTCAATTCCAAATGCTCCTATCACTAGCCCATGGATTGGTGCATTTGGGAGTCATGATTTATTTAAGGTAATGTTTTCAATGTAAGATGAAGCGGCGGTACAGTATAACATTAAAGCACTGTAACGAAGTACAAGCTTTGTGTACAAGAGACATTAGATACACACACTGTGTGTGAAGCTGCTGGTTAAGTGGTGCATTTACTGTGATAGCAAGCAGTCGTTATGTACTGAAGTGAAAGTGAGCCTGGTGGAGAAGGAGGCTGTAAACTAAATGTTTTTGTATTGATTAAAAAGTTTACAAAACCACAACCAAAGCTTTAGTTTAAAAAAAAAAAAAATCTCATCTTGATCTTAAATCGAATACTTAAATAACCACAAACAATTGCAGGCTGATTCATCCATTGTGACAAAAAAAAAAATATATATATATATATATATATATAAATCACTTACTATTTGAGTATTTGTGCTTTTCAATGCCCTGTGACTAAAAGAAAACAGGCACAAAATATTTTTCTCAGTTTGCAATATTTCTTCCTCTATTTGAAATTATAGTTGGAGTTTTCTCTCCTTTTGCTTTCAAAACTTCACAGATTAAAAATTTATTTCAATTACTGGGTGATTAAGAATCTGGCAACCTAGATCGCTCAAAGTCATGATTTATTCATGAATATAAACCAATGCTGGTCGACCAATTAAGAACAATGTGCATGTGGCATTGCATTATAAAATACAAACAATTATAACTAATGAGTCATTAAAATATGCAAAGAAGTAATTATATTTACTGCGCTTTTTGTTACTGAGACTCGCTCAAATGATATTTATCTGTACATAAGCGTTCCGTATTTATAGAGCAATTAAATGATTAAATGGTCAATTAAACAATTTATATTAATTACTGGCTGCATTGGCAGAAAAAAAAAAAGGGAGGTTTGTATCAGGAAGAGCATCCAGTGTAAAAACCTGCGCCAAGTTGTTGTGCGGATCAGATGGTCCACTGTGGCGACCCCTCGACGGGAGCAGCCGAAAGACCAACAGCAGCACTGATCTACACCACCGGGATGCTGATTTCTGGATTCTGATTGGTCTATGATTAAGTTCTCATTTTTAAAATCGTGTTCACCGGGAAACATAAGACAATTCACTTCGATTCTCAAGGTGATGTAATAATATGTTTGTTTAACATTAGTGGAAGGAGTCTCCAGTGTCGGAGCTCTGTAACAGTCAGCTTATGCTCCTAATGATGTTCAATTTGCAGGGACAACTTCTACATCTTGCTTAAAGATTTTACCCACTTCCACACATTAGTAAAGATTAACTGAGACCAAATCCGGCAAAGTCACAGTATCACAGACGAGTTCCAGCGGCGTTCTGAAACGCAGGGATAATTACCGGTCAGATTGGCAGAAATATTGCCTGGGTCTAAAAGACTGCATTCGATTTATTTATTATTTATTTTTTTATCAGGCTGAAGCGCATTCATTACTGAAAGGTACAGAAGTTTTTACTTCATCAAGAGATCATGAAGTGTGACACAATACTTCTCTGTGTGCGATTCTGACAGATGGTTTAGAACTAAGACAGCAGATGGACCATACTGATGATAGCAGTGTTCATTTCTTTAATTACTTCAAAGCTTTGTTGCTGAGCTAATAACGAACCTGCAAAGTGCATCAGTTGCTAAGGAGCTGCTTAATGTGAGAAAAAAAAAAAAAAGACTGAACCTTTATATCCAGTTTCATCTTATATAAAAGATTTACGTGACATACTGTACGTATTTAATTGAAGGGTTTCACAACATAATAGAAAGAGCAGAAATAGAAGAGAGTATCATAAAAATATGATATTTATCTACAACCCAGTGTGATAATCTTCATTTTACTATGTTCACCGGTCAGCAATAACATGAAAATAATTGACAGGTGAAGTAAATAAGATCGATTATCTCCGTACGTTGACACTTGTCAGGAGGTGGGATGTGATAGACTGTAACACGGATCACATTTGATGGCTAGACAACTGGATCAGAGAAGCAGCTCTACTGGGGTGTTCCTGGCATGCAGTGGTTAGTACCTACCAAAATAGTCCAATGACTCATTATTCTGCATAGGAAGCAAAGACTAGCCAAATTTGACTGATTGCACAGAAAACACAGCGTCTGGCAATTTGTTGCATACGGGGCCAACAACGGACATGTGAGCATCAGAACTTGTTCACGACGCAATGGAAGAAGTTGACCTGGTCTGATGGACCATGTTTTCTTTTACATCATGTGAATGGCCATGTGGGTTTGCATTACTTAACTGGGGAGGGAGCTGGCACCAGGATGCAGTATGGGAAAAAGATGATCCAACTGAGGCAGTGTGATGCTCTGGTCAATGTTCTGCTGGGAAACCTTGGGGATCCTGCCATTCACGCGGACTTTGACATGTACCACCTACCTAAACACTTTTGCTGCCCAATTTACATCCCTTTATGGAAATATTGTAATTGCAGCTTCAGTAGTAGTAAGTGACAAGTTGGAAGGGGAAGCAGGTGTACCATGACCTTTGTAGCTCCAGTGCTGCACTCAGTGCAATAAGTGGTACTTATTAATGCTTTCACTAAAGGGATTGAGTCAAATGTCAATTGTCCAATGTTGGTGGTCCCAGTTAGTTTCATGAAAAGAATGCAAGGTGTGTTTTCAGTTAGGAGTGGTACTTCGACAACAGTAATGCCTAGTTTATGAGTTTCTGGTGACAAATTCGCTTGCCTAGTCTAAGTGACCTCAGCGGGTCACATGTTCAAGCCTCACCTGGACCATATAGTAAGTTTAATCCAGTGGTACAGTACATGTGACCTACAGTAGCTGAATGCCGAATGTCATCTCCACTAGAGCTTGAGTAGAACCAATGTAAGTTGGCATGGTGTGGATTTTGTCCTGTAGCTTTGTGGTGGTTAGTAAAAACCTCTTGAACTAGGTGATGTCTAGTAAGTAAATTGCTTCCAAAATATATTATATAGGTACAAAACTAACAGGCCTGCAGTCTAGTAAAGGAAAATGACGGGAAGTTGGATTCAAATCAAAGATGATAGATCCAGCAGTGGGAACCCAGAAGAACTGGTCCCAGTTGATCCCTGATTGACTCTGGAAGTGGCCCTGTCAGGTCACTTGTCTCTTCAGAACACTTTGTTGGATGAGATTTAAAAGATTCATAAAACTTACAGTTTGAATGAGCCAGCAGAAGGGTGTGTCTATGCATCTGTCACCTGCACCATGAAGGTGAAGCCCAGCCAAGGTCGTGCTTTTGGGATGCACCTGGAATATAAGAGTGTTTCCAGTGTCAATGATCACAATGGGATACATGATTGAGTTAAGCCAAAGCAATTTATAAGACTCCTCAGATTTGATTTAGGCATGCGAGTTCCAATGGTCACCCAGCTTTAAGTCCCATGGTTAACATTTCTATTGTACAAAGGTCTGGCTAGCAGTGACTCCTTTGGTGATTTGTGCTGCATTGGCTTTTTGACCCTTGATTGAGCCTTGAGTGCCTGTGATCCTATCATACGTTTCTTTGAATATAATTGATAATGTGATTTTGGTCACATTCCAGAGGTGTTCGAGGTGTTTCTGATCTATATGACAGTACATGTAAATATTTGACTAATCTTTTCAGATCCTGCTGAGTATTTTCTCCAGCCACGCAAAAGGAGTCAGAGCATACAGTGCAAAAAAAAAATAATAATAATAATCAACACTGACATAGTGATGCAAATCATCAGCATGGTCTACTTCTATATACATGTAAAGCCATGCTGAGGTACAGTTCCAGTGGCCATAATAATCTCAATTTGAGATACTTACCCCCATGATTGAAGCTTGCGTACAATTTAATGTCTAGAAATAACATAGGTTAAAAGGGTAAGCGTAACCTAAACTCTCTGGCTCTAGCGGAGCAATAATTTAGCGCATGGTACGTATACAGCCGTACATGCTAATCCATGCCGAGGCTGTGAGTTCAAGCCTCACCTAGAGCATTGCTTTTTTTTTTTCTTTTCTTTTTTTCTGACAGATCAATTGACATTGTTAAACATCACCTGTCAGTGATCCCAGCAAATTCCATGTTTAATGCATGAATAGACTGTAGGTGGGCGTCAGGTGGACTTTCAGTTAGGATGTGGTTTAGTGTATGAGAGTGATAGGAATCAGTTGTATGGCTTTTATCCATCATGCAAGCTTTATGGTAAGTTATTGAATGAACGTCTGTTTCTCTAATGTTAACTACACTGCAGAAAAAAAAGATGGGGTGTTCCTTTAGCCAAAGTTTTGTTTAAGGGGTCAGTGACAAGTAAGTGTGGTTAAGGTACATGTAGTGAAAGTATTCAGTTTGTTTTTTTGAATGCATCAAGTTGTTTAAAAGGTCAATTTTCAATTTATGTCATTTCATATGTAAAAGTTTTTTTTGTTTGTTTTTTTTTTACAAAAGAAGTCAAGTCCAGTCTAGTGGGCTTTTATTGTCATTTCAACCATATACAGTTCAGTACACAGTAAACTGTATTAAGGTTAAATATCCCTAAAAATATCAAGTCGTGTAACAAAAATAATAACCTCTTTTGCATACTATTTTGTTTTACATAGGTAATAGATTGCTTGTGGAGACTTTTATCAGTATAAACACTTTGAACATCTTATCATGTCCGGTTTGATGTGTTCCTGTACTAAACCCAGTTCATGGTATCCAATCTGGACTCCCACTGGCACTTCTTATGTACTGATAAATGCTTCAGTGCATTCAGAGATTGTTCCTGGTTTGTGGTGTCACCCTGTGTGTTAAACAGAAATATATTAATGAGGAATGTCGTGATTTATGTTAAAGATGAAAAGGTGTCCAGACCGAGATGTCTGCTATTTAAACATGCAGGTTATAGGAGGTAAAGTGAAATCGATTTATTTGGCTCTGGGTGTTTTGTCGGCTCATTCTCCAGTCCAGACTTATAGCTGGAACTAAAAATATATTAGGTATATTCAAGAGTGCGGCTGAAGAGCTGACAGCAAAGACAAGGCATGTCTGATGGAACAGTTATAATTCTCACTAAACACAGAATCACACATGAATGTAGGACTTTATTTTTTACAGGTTTTTTCATGCATCTGCACATTTTTTTTTGTTGTTGTTGTTGAGTTTTTGGATGATTATCACACAAAAGTGCATGTTAGATTTTCGAATCTAAACAGTGAGCGTCCACAGTGTCATACACGGCATAGCGCCACCTAAGCTCCACCCCCACGTGGGAAGGATAGGAGTGAAACAACTCCGCCTGTCCTTGTTTACAGAAATGACTGGCAGGTCAGAATGAAAGCGCTGCTTGGTTAGTGTAGCAAAGTGATTGACATTTACCTGGGCAACAGGTCCCGTCCATTCGCTCTCTGCGCTTGCTAAGGTACTGTAAGAGTAGAAGTGATCTAGCTGACAAGTTCAGTACACAGTGAAATGAAACAACGTTCCTCCAGGACTAAGGTGCTCCATGCAACATAAATGAACAACGGAAACGAAGAGAAACTAACTAGCTCACTAAGAAACCTAATTAGCTGGCTGGCTAAGACCAGACCGCGTGACATTTAAAGTTAACAGGGGACGACAGTATCTACGTTTTTATCCAAAAGACACAACATGAAGTGCACGTGAAGGTGTGCAAACAAGAGAAACAGTGAACGTTCCGTAAGTAGCAGCAAGAATAAAAAAAATAGTTTGTACAAATTAGCAATTAATGAATATTGAAATCAAAAGAGCATTTACAGGATGGTGGGCGCAAAAGTTTGATAGCGTTGATCAGTGTGTTTGATCGTGTGTTGATTTATCAGTCCAGTCTCAATGTTTGAGGTAGTCGAGTTAATCTGAGTGATAATGTGTGTGTGTGTGTGTGTGTGTGTGTGTGTGTGTGTGTGTGTGTGTGTGTGTGTGCTGAGGAGACTGTAAGAATGTAAAAAGTAAGAACTCTATAAATAAACTGTATGAAGTGGGTCGTGCAATGTGCAGGCAGCAGCAATTTGGTGTGGTGACACCATGAGTTTGAAATGGAAGAATGTTTAAAATTCTTGAAAATTGTATATCAGTAAGAAGGTCAGATAGGTATTCATAAAAAGTCTTTGTGAAGCACATTTTAAAGCACGTCCTTAATACATCTACTTGAGTTGACATTTGAAGTGGTCCTTCTACTTGTGGTGGAGTCGATTTTTAGGCAAGTACTGGTTTTTCCTTGATAATAGAGATTGTGTACGTCTGCCACCTCTGATTATCATCTCTGTGCAGAGAGAAAAAAAAAAAATCCCAGATCTGCTACTGATGCAAATGGAATGGATAAAGTCCAAAAACTAGCTGATCCAGTGGAGCTACAGTAAACATCTAGCAAACTTACAGTAAACACTTTCTCACACTACTCGTATAATACAGACTAGATCTCATATTCAGGACACACAGTAATACCTCCAGATAACTCATCTTATTCTATATTATTAAAGTTTCTATAAGACATGATGAATAAAGGGGGGGGGGGGCAGAGATAGTAGGAGGAAAAATAGGCATCAATAAATCAGTAAAGTGCTGCAGGCAGCTTAAATACTGCAGCCTTAAAGTGAAACTCAATTTTCATTTTCTTTCTGTACTATATATATATATATATCACTAGTGAAAATAAAGTCATGTACGGTTCTCTTATTTCAGTGTAGAAAAAAAAAGCCTTATTAAAACAGCTCTGGGTGCAGCTGCGAGCTCTGAGAGCGACGTGAGGATCTGCACGGACAGCGACGGTGACTGCCTGAAGCATGCGGAGAAACTTAAACCTGACTTCACTTCATGATCACAAACAGGCATGGAGGGAGAATTTAATTGAGGATAATAACTACAAAATGCATCAATCAGTAGTGAAGCCACGGCTCTGTCACGGAGACGCTGTTATTCAGGCATTAAATCAGATGAGAGGGGAGAAGGTGAGCTCACGTTTATACGAGTGGTGAAAGATATCACACATTATTTTCCTTATTTTCAATCATTACTAATAAATGAAGAGTTGCTGGTTGTTCGAGTTTAGCAAATATTCCATAGTCGTTTATAAAAGTATTTAGAGAAAAAATGTAAATGGCTATTTTTCATGGACAACCAGCTTAATGTATATTAATAAAAAGTCATATGTAGCACCGTATTAGCATCGAATACAACTGAGGAAACATGAAAAATGTAAAAATGTATACTAGTAATTTATATATATGGGGGTGGAGCTTATTTTACACACACACACACACACACACACACACACACACACACACACACACACACACACAGAGGAATGTTAATCCGTTGCTCTTATGTTACTTTCATTAGAGTTGATGGTCCAGATGTTATAAACAAACCCACCTCTGGCACGTCTACTCCAGAAGTAAGTTTCCCTTAGCCGATTTATTAACATTATTATTGTTATTTATTATTATTATTATTATTATTATTATTATTCAGCTTGTTATATAGATGCTTTTACACACTCTATCTTCTATGTTCTACAGAATTTCTATAGAACTCTATAAAGCTAACAGGACTGTGTAGAACCTTTGCTCGGAGACTTTGGAGAATTTGACTCCAGGTTCAACCTTGATGTTCCACAGAACCCTCACTTAGTCCTGACTCGGGGGAATCCCTGAGAAGACATTCAGGTTGCATTGAACATTTATTCTGTTTATAGAACGTTTCCTTCCCCATGATCTCCTGTGAGTGCTGCCGACAGAGGTGTTCAGATGAACTGTTGGGAAGCCGGTGGCCATTTCTTTGTGAGGGCGAGTTCTTTCAGG
The DNA here is from genome assembly GCA_011419295.1 of Clarias macrocephalus. Lineage (NCBI taxonomy): Eukaryota > Metazoa > Chordata > Actinopteri > Siluriformes > Clariidae > Clarias > Clarias macrocephalus. The sequence continues at coordinate 58,370 of JAAGKR010001872.1, forward strand.
ATCATTTAATTCCTTTTAAGCTGCAGTGTTTATATTTGTTTGTAATTATTGCATCATTTTGTTGACAGCAGTTCAGAAGAAGGTCACCCTGATTCAGTGCTTTGAAGTGAACAAGGTGGAGTTTGTGGAAGTGAAGTTTCCATCATCATTATGTACTGCTGTGGATGGGGACAGGACAACGCTGGGTTCCCTGGTGGACAAGTGGCCGTCTCATTGGCCTGGATCTGTATTTGATCCCTGGACAGTAAAGTAACCCAAGTAAAGTAACCCCCCCCCCCCCCCCCCCATAGACAGAATGTGATAAATGTCTATAGGCTTTCCATTGAGTTTTTGCAGAGATTTAAAGGGATAGTTCAGATTTTTTTTTTCAAGTCTGTTTTAAATGGAAATTGAAGTGGATATGGACAAGTACCATAGGACTTGGTCAAATAACTTTTCCTACTCTGCACACCGACAGTGAATTTTGGCAATGCGACTACAATGTACTGTAATTAATGGGAGCCAATTCACACACCCCTTGTTCTGTACAAAAATGCATTGCAAAGTTCAGCTGGAGACTCATATGAAGCTTCTCCAGGCCCACTGAGTTGGTATCTTTCAAAGTTACGCTGCATTTAGGTCAAATGTCCCTCTTTTCTTTCAACAGAACTTGATATATGGAAATCAATGAGATAAATCCGTACTAAATACACTGTAACTGTGAAAGATATTTCACTCTATTTGGCTCAGTGCGACTCCAGAGCATAATTCTGCAGAACATGGGCCGTGTCATTTGGCGCTGATTACTTACATTGTACTCACACTCCAGGTGACAGTCGGTATGCAAAGCATAAAAAACTCATAACAACCAAGACCTACTGTAATGTAAATATAGTCACCATAACACAGATTTGAAAAACTTCAAACTATCCTTTTAAATTTAAATGTCTCATGTCGTCACCCTTATAAAAATTTATTAAAACGAAAGAAAAAACATCCGTTCAGAGAATTCTATTTAATTTCAGCTTGAAGTGATCTAGGAAGCAGGTTTGTTACTGTAGTTTCAGAACGACCTAAAAAATATATATATACTGGTTTAAAACCAGTACAAATTGGACCAACTACATGCAAAAAGGATTATTTGTTTAACCCAGCAAGATGAGTTAAATATTCAATCCAAACGCTAGGTCATATTTAACTATAATGCTACATGGAACTACTCTGAGCCAATGACCAGCAGAAGTAAAGGACCAAGTCCATTAGTCTCTACTTACAAGCAACTATTGCTGAATGGATACATTTCACAGGTGTGGACTCACTTCCTCCCATTTCATAGACCACTTTCTGGATAAACTCTCATAGAAAAAAAAAATAGAAAATGCCTTTAAGCACACATCAACTGCCCCAAGTAGTGTCCTTTGCTCCAGAGTCTGTCCAACCAGAGTGACTGAGAGCATCGCTGGTCATTACCTCCCAACGTCAGGATGGAGGGGTACGGCCTAAGTCCTGTTCAATCTAAAGTATGAAAAACAAAGTCAATAGCTGCCGTACTAATATAAGATTGTTATAAATGATTCATCTCCATTATATACAGGATAAATTTATGTTCCACTAGATATGATGTCCGGATTGGTTAGATGTGGGAACTCTTGTAGTATCTCATGTATGCGCGCATGTGCGACGCACTGCAAAACCTCTATACAGGAAACAGAAGTGAGTAGTTACCTGTCCAGTGTTTTTCGACTCGGACCAGAAGATCCATGAGAAGAACTGCTCAATTCTGTTCCTGTGAGAGTCACGTGACGACAGAAAGAGAAAGAAATGAGAAGCTCCTCACTGCCTCGGTTAGAGTTAAATAACTTGTACCAGCTGAATTGTATTAATCACTGCAGTAATTATCCAGTGGAAGATTCGCTTAGTTACATCCAGGTGGAGACTTTTTATTTGGCCGGCCTACGGTATGTACTTCACTACACTGAGATGTTGTAATAAAAATCCTGGCAACCTGGCAGGTGTGAACTGCACTCAGGTGATTTTAATAACCTGAATACCCGACTCTGAATACCAGGGACTTTCCTGCCATAAATAAACGGACTCGGAATAAGGCGGTGTGGTCTGGCGTCCTGTCACTGACTTTATTCTCCAGGAGCGTGAGGTTAATCCAGATTTATTTCCGGTCACCGTCACCGTTCAGTGTCTAAATCACACAGGAAAGCAGCGAGATAAAGCTGTTGACTGGAGAAATTACACTCAGGGCGAGGCGAGGCAGCTGAACACACAGAGCGCGTCTCATTCCCAGAGGCGGTGGATCTCATTAGCTGCTGTGGACACGAGCGCTGGGTCACACCGCTTTAATCAACAAATCATTTCATCTGATTCCACTACACACTACAC
>JAAGKR010001872.1:63242-110383 GCA_011419295.1 Clarias macrocephalus
ATACAATATAGAGGAAGAGAAGCCTCTTGACAGTAAGAGTAATTCCATCATGCCGTATTTTACTCTGGGAGTGATTTATGATCTCGGAGAGCGAGTGAACAATGTGAAGTTCTCCATCCTCAAGTTCCTTTAACTTTTCTTTCCCGTGAGCACTGGAGCTCTGAGAGTCTGCGAGTTTCTGCAGAAGTGGATCGACTCGACTCTTACATCAGCTGTCTTATTTCATCATCTGTAAAAGTTGAATGAAGTGTGTTTCCAGCGCTTCGCCGTCTCTACGGATGTGTGGAGTTTATTTCATTAATTCACTGATCTGTTCATTTTTATTAATTTATAATCAGGACATTTTGGTGTGTGTCTCTGTACACCACCCCAGTGGATATAAACCGAAGCAAAGCAACATGTGATTGAAGCGCACATGTTCAGCAGACTCAAAAGTAATTGGACAAACTCATATAATCAAAAATATTTTCGATTTTTTAAATAAATATTGTTCAATTCAATTAGATTAGCGCTTTTAACAATTGACATTGTCGCAAAGCAGCTTTACACAATCAAAAGAACGATTCATTCTTAATAATCATTTATTATCAGTGCTGTTCCTGTTCTCTTCATCACTGGACAAGCATTCGCACCGCTACTGCCGTATCTGTCTACAAAAATCATCTCATTAATAATCAAATGCATTTAAATATCATTCATCGATTAAATACTTATAGCGATGTGGCAGATGGGATTATAATGGATCTTAACAGCTAGTTGTGAATGCTTTTTAGCAAACCTAGTTAGCTAACATCGCTCGCTAGTGGTCTTAGCAAAACAGACTTAGCGTAGCGTTAGCTTGCTTAAATGACAAGCAGTCAAACGATTCTCGATTAAAAATAGAGAAAAAAAAAATCTGCCGAAATTTCTGTTAGTCCACAGAGGTTTCCAAAAGATACACTTCACATGCACAGGTGCAGACTACAACTTTGCAGTGTGTGTGTGTGTGTGTGTGTGTGTGTGTGTGTGTGTGTGTGTGTTCCAGAAAAAACTATCAGCAACTTGCACATTTCAGTTTCTGTGGGTTTGAAACTTTCCACTGAGGAGCTAAAGTTTAATGTGGGTGACTATTGCAAAACTTCCCCCTAATTCTGACTATGTTTGCCTATAAAACTTTTTTTTTTCTTTTCTGCTGTAATCATAAATTCCTGTCCCGTGGTCATCCCAGGACAATCTCACAACCACCTGGTTCATCATCATGCTGGCGATCTACAGTAAATCTACATGTGGATTTCTGCAAATCCATTTAGTGATAATGGTTGTATTGAAAGGACACATTCATAGAACTGATTAGATTTTGTGCAGCTTTTTTAAGAGACACCTTGAGGATGTGTCATCTTTAACATAGGTAAAGATAGAGTCCTATGAGGGCTCACAGGGCAGTGCTGATCTCTGTTTCCATAGCCCTCGGCAGTTATACTGCTTGGTGACATAGGCAACTGTGTTTAAGCAACTTGCTCAAGGTTGTTACCCAGTGTCTAGGCCGGGGCTTGAACTCAAAACATTATGGCCACAAGCTGAGGGCTCTAATCACTAGACCCCCAAGCCACTGCCATTGATGTACAGGTAGCTGTATAGTTGGCCAAATCCAAGACCATGCACTGTGTCTGAGAGAACAGAACCATCTGTTCCATCTGTGCTGTCTCCATGGGAGGGGCAAATGTCTCCCTGCTGTCAATTATGAGCCAATCGTAGGTGTCTGTGTATTCCAGTATGCAGAAGAGGGTAGACAGCGCTCACAGTGGTGAGATGCAGCATGAGCAACAGTTTGTGTCTCTGAAAAAGCATATAAATGTATAGGACTTCCTGTCTATAAATGGTATTAGCATGTGTTATTAGGCCACGTCTTATTGGCTTGGTTGTCCCTCTCATTATCCTGGCTATGTCTTTAGATTTTATAGCTCTACACCTGTACCATTCTCCTTGACATCCTTGGTGTGTCTTCGCTACAGCTTAGTGCTAATTAATATAAATGACCCTGATGAGGACTGAACCAAAAAGACCTTCACCTGGTCAAGAACTCTGTAAAAAAAAAAAAGCTGAGGGTGATGAGACACCATAAACGCCAACATTAACATCATTTTCTTAGTAACTCCTTTATTTGCCCTAGTGGCTCTCGGCTCAAAATGACCCGAAACTCGTCTCCGTAATAGAAATGCGATTTTCAGAAATGTTCGTCTTCATTAAGGAAACAAAAACGAGGACATATTGCAGAAAGTCATTCTAATATTCTTTCACTTTTAATATGAAGTCAGTAAATGGATATTTTGACCTGAATAAAAAAGGTTTAATCAACATATTTAAAAAAAGGACACCACCCTAGTGGTACACCACACAGCACCCGAGCCGAGTCGTGTGACAGGATCTGGGTCATGCTGCTTATTAACCTCTGTGACCGTACTGTAGCCGGCATGAGAGCAGATTAGCCATTTTTCCTGCGGGGTTAAGGTAAAAAGTGGCTCATAAGCCTTAGCAAATGACTGAGAAGAGCTTTAAAACTGTAATTGAGCTTCACGTTCACATTTCTCACACAGTAACCGCCGACAGGGAGGAATGAAGTGCTCCCATTACTGATTAAAGTCATCCATCCACATTATATCAATCCCGGCTCAGCTTCCCTAGAGTCCGTTCAGCTCTGAGTTAGAGTTTAATGTGGAATTCTGTGATCCTGGTAAAGCCACACAGTATTTATTAGTTGAATATCCATCATACTCTATATTAATATATATATATATATATATAAATTAATGACACCCCTTAAGATCCTATTGTACAGTTCACTTACTTTCCATCTCTTAATACAGTCTTAATACACACCCCAATAGGCCAAATACACCAGGGAAACTTGTAAAGCTTGCACATCCTACATGAAAATCAACACATAACTTCAAAATGAATGTTTCTAAACTCTTTTAAGAGAAACACACACAAATAGCATATTTAAAGTATTTTAAAGTAATATGAATCAGAGACCACTGACCTGATATGGTATCTCACACTATGCTAACAGTGGTACCCATCAATCTTTCGTCCACACAATTTACTGCAAAAATCCATCAGCATAACAAAGGAACCCAGTTACAAGAAACTCGCAATCCTTTCCAAACATTTTGATTTACTTAAAAAAATGGATTATAGTGGATGATTTTTTACCTGGAAAGCACTACAGGTGAAACCTGTCACGACATTAACTTGTGGTTTCCACTTTCATGTTATGTGATGATGTCATCAAGCATCTCATAAAGGGCCCTGTAACCATTTTCACACTATAAGCACAACATATAGAGTACAGACATTGAATGCCCCTTTAACCACCACCCAGTTACATTTTTGCAGAAATATCTGCAGAAAGGGTTAAATGGTGTCCCCAAATTTCCCATACTGTGAGTGTGTGTGCCTTGTGATGGATTAACACCCTGTCCAGGGTGTACCCCGCTTAGTGTCCAATGTCTCTTGGGATAGGCTCCAGGTTTGCTGCTACTCTGTAGATGACAAGTGCCATAGTGATTGCATAATTTTCATGAAAATGTTTATTATTTTTAGTCCAGTCTCAATTCAGTCTAGTCACTTAGGCAACCCTGAACCCAGAAACACTTCTAGGATAACACTGCTTAATTATTAATTTCTTAACAACTATCTAGAACCAGTTGTTGACCCCTATCTAGGAAACTGCTCCATCATCCTTGAGAAAGCAGTTGTGCTCAGCATTGAGGCACAGAAGACCTTGCAGATGCCCACAGAAATTACCAAGTATGGTTTTTTGTCCAATTAACAACTTACATGCACATGGGCACCTAGGCACTCAAATTAGAAGAGCAACACTCCATGTCCGGACCCTGCAAGAGTCAGGCATCTATTCATGCAAAATTCCAGACCAACAAACAGCAAAATATCCTCCTGTGTCCTCCTGGCTTGTTCCATCATGAAATACATGAACTATAGTCTGAACTTAAGTCTCAGTGGAGGACACAGACTACTTTTAGTCAAAGTGCCAACCTTGCAATTCTTGCCCAACTCCGGTTCTCTCTGATCACTTGCTTGGGAATGTATCTTCAGGCTCCACATGGCTCCCAAGTGTCCAACTGCCATCAACCAATGGACAGACTGAGGTATCCAACATTGCAGGATTCATGCCACCTTGGATCTAGCAGCACATTCAGCACCTTTCCTTCAAACACCAAGTTCAGCAGTGTCGCTGGCATACTCTTGCCTGATCTAAATGCCATCAACCTCAGGTTGGGCTTGTTCACTGCCTGCCAGTAGCCCCACTCAGCATCTCATTCCAGGCCATCAAGGTGCTTCTGAACACAAGAATGTGTTTGCTGAACACCCTCGTCCAATAGCAGGATCGGTATGCATACATTATGTATAGGCATGCTGCCATCTCGCAAGTGCATCATTCAGTATTTCATAATAACAGCAACACATAAAGTGTTTTCTGTTTACATAAAAATGATCAGTTATCATTGTTTCTTTTTCTCAGATGATCTGCATCAAGGTAAAATCAGGCATTTTGGAAATTAATATGATTAAAGCATTACTCTTAATTCACCAGATGCGATCTCTTGACTCACTGCTGATTCATGACTCACTTCCCACAAACTAGTGTGAAATGTGACAGGTCTGCAGGTGTTTTTCTGCCGCCCTGAATTCCTGTATCACGCTGACAAACTCAGGCTGTGATGGAGGCTTTTACAGGAAGCTGATGCGGCCATAAATCACTAAAACAACGCAGTTCTGTTTAATGCAACAGAGCAGTGATAAATCATCACTGCTGGCTTGAGCAGACGGCTCGGCTTTAAAAGCATACGTTCTAGCAGTGTGTTTCTGCAGGTTCTGGACATTTGATAGATGGCTATAACAGAAAATATGACAAGTTCTGCTTTGCTGCATGTCACGCCACTATAAAGATGAAAATATCTGTGGGGGCTGGGGTACAGAAAATAAAAATGGAGAAACAATATAAAGTTAAATTTATATCTGAACATGGCTGAGATTGGATTGAACCTCAGGGCCCAGGGCCAATGTGTAAAGTTTAAACTGCTGTATTTTATTTCTCTTTTCTTTCCTTTTTGGGTGTATTGCGACAGGATGGAAGTGTTAGAAATTTTGGAATAAGTTATGAAAGACTCTGTCTGGTGGCTGCAAGCTGCTCAAGGGAAAGTGTTTTGTAATGTACTTCTGCTCCAATTAATCTGGCAAATAATTTGCTTAGAGAGAATCCTGGGTTGCTCCATAAACCACATTCCATACACACCCACACAATCAGCCATGATATTAAAACCATCTGCCTAATATTGTGAAAGTCCACCCTGTCAAGTCATCCAATCCAGCTGAAGGTGTGGCAGCACATCTGTGGGGTTAACCTTCACCCCTCATGTGCATCAGTGATTCATCAGTGATCCTCCATCAGTAATCCATGAGCCTGGCCCCAGTTCACTTGTTGTCCTTCCTTCTAGTACGTTTGGTAGGTACTAACCCCATAAGCCATGGTCTTCTGTTTGGACCTCACAATCTGTTTCTTGTCAGAGTTTCTCAGAACCTTCCACTCGGCCTTTTATTCTGCTTCCAACACATCCACTTCGAGACCTGACTTTTCACTTGCTGCCTAATATATCTCACTGTAACAACACAATAAATCTTTGCATTTTGTCTGACTGTAGTTTTAACATTATTGCTGGGCTTTATTAAATGCTTCTGTTTAGTTGCTCAGTATTGTTCTATTTGTTTTAGGAAGTGTTAATTGCTAAATTGCGAGTGTTTCCGTCTTTAAAGATTACATCCCAGAACTAGAAGTAATCCTTTTATTTCCCAGGTTGCATCCTCCCACCAACACTGCCTTAGTCAGGTTGAGCTTTTTTCCTGAGACAGCTGAAGAAGCTTAACCTGCCTCAGGTGGTGATTATCCAGTTCTCCATTTCACTCTGCTACAGTGGAACTACCACACAGAAAATTTAAAGGCTGCTGTACATCATATGCTCACTGGCTGCAATCTCCATTCCATCAATCAGCAGCCCTCTGCCCCAATCAAGCAGCATGATCATCTCTGCCCCATCTCACCCCAGACACTCACTGTGTGAGCTGATCTCCTCTGGAGAAAGAGAGTGAGTGAAAAAGCCACCAGCAGCACAAAGCAACAGCTTTCTTTTGAATTCAGTTGACATCCTAATCATCTCTCCTAGAAAGTTCTCAAATCATATCTCATATACCTTCTATTGCCTTTAGGGTTATATGTACTTATAGATTTACACACCACTGCTTTTAACCTCTGCACAGGCACAGTAATACACTAAATGGTATATATTTACATTTATGCATTTGGCAGACGTTCTTCTCTAAAGCGGGTTACAAAAGTGCCCTGTAGTTTCCATCATTGGATAGATCCAAAATGCAAAATGCCCTTTTAATTGATGTTAGGCACTTACCTATTAGGAGTATCCCATAGGGTCAATCAGAAGCCTAGACAAAACGTAATTACCAGTTCTGCTATGTAGAAATCTGAAACTGCTGTCGTTGTCTGTGGGGTCTGTGTCTTCGGAGTTCTATTTGTAGCAGCATTGAGCTTCATAGTACATTCAGGCATCTTTGTTCATTGCATGTTACAAGTCCAGTAAGCAGCATTAACACAGTCATTAGTTTACTGTATTTAAATCCAGCATTGCACAAAATATCTTCATAAACAAAGCTGACATCAAATCAAGAAGATTATCACATAGATAATGACATCATCGGCACACAAGGTGATGTTACAACAAGCCAAAAGTACTGTTTCCCCTGTATGCACAACACCACTGAAAACTGAGTTTTTGAAAATCTTCACTTTGAAAAGAATTTTCCAAAAGCTCTGTTTTCAAGGAACAAAACTGCATTTGCATGTGGATGAAAGGCTAAACCTGCAGGGAAAAATCAACGTTTTAAAAAAATACCCAACTAAAGTAGGTGTGGACGTGGCCTACTGTAAGTCACTTTCTTTGTATTCTTACATACTTTCTTTGATGCTTACATACTTTTTTTGCATGCTTACATACAAACTGATTCAGATTCAGATCCAGATTCTGATTTTGATTCAGACTCTGAGTTTGATCCTGATCTCAATCCTAATTCTGATAACAATTTTATTCCTGATTCAAATTTTTATCTTGATCCTAATTCTGATTTAAATCCTGACATTGATTCTGATCTTAATTCTTATTTTGATTCTAATCCTTATTCTGATTTTAATCCTTATCCTACTTCTGATTCTAATTATGAAATAGATTTTCATCCCGATCCTGGTTCTGATTCTCATCCTGATTTTGATTCTGATTCTGTTTTCAATCCTGACATTGATTTCTAATTCTGATTCAAATCATCACAATCCTAAATCTGATTCTGGTTCTGATTCTAATTCTAATCCTGATTCTGATTCTATACCTGACAACTTCAGGACATGAAAGGTAAAGGGAATGAAATGGAATTAAATATCAGGCTAAAAAATAAAAATGAGGAGACATATTGATGCACTTCTTTGCCAATAAAACAATCTACTTAATGAAGTGAGGTGTTTGTTTAAAGCTTACAGTGCACCCTGTGTTTATACAGCACTGTTTCTTTTGTCATTACTGAATGATTAGTTTAATTTGTCCTGAATTGTTTTTGTGTCAACTCATTATTATTTTTTTATTATTCTTTTAATGCCGAAAACTTGGTTTGGACTAAATGTTCTGGACGGAGCTCTGAGTCCTACATAAGGTCGTGTTTCTGCTTACCCAAAACCTCCTCCTAAAACCTCTAAACCTCATCAACAACCAGAGGTTTAGCTCTTTATGTTACAGAGAGAACAGTGCAGGAATCTCACATGTTGGAAGAACATTGTGCCCATCAGCTCCAGGGTCACATCAGATAGTGTGTGAAGAGAGCATGAGTAGGATATGAACGCTTTGTCCAGGATTTTAATTAACAACAGTTCCCTTTCAAAAGCTACACTCGATGCTGCGTAAAAACGCTATGGGAACGTTTCTTTCTTCCACTGATTGTGAAGCACGTGTGTATTAAACACGGCAAACTTTGGCTTATATAACCTCGGTCAGGTGACGTCATCTGATGAGGTGCATCTATCTGCAATAGTGCGGCGGCAGTTGATAAATAAAAAAAAAGCGAGGAGAAAGTGTTTATATTATTCACCGGCTCATGGCGAGTTTGAGAGGAGATCTGACATGACTAGAGACGGGGTGAGACAGGACTAGAGATGGAATGAGACAGGACTAGAGACGAGACAGGACCAGGGACACTGAGAGACTAGAGGCTGAACGGGTTAGTGGTTAGTTGGGTTAGTAGCTAAACTGTTTATTGTTACGTTGGTTGATGGCCTAACCGGGTTAGTACCTAAAGGGGTTATTGACTAACCGGGTTAGTTACTGACCTACCAGGGGAACCAAGACACAAAAGGTTAGGCACACGTGAGGCTAAACCTACTAGCAGCTAGAGCCTACTAGCGGATAAACCTACTAGTGGCTAAGCACTCATGTGGACCAACATACACATAATCTAAACATACAAATACTCAAAATATACAAGGGACCTTAACAGACAGAACTAAACATGCAGGGATTTAAACAAGAGGTAAACATACACTGGAAACTCACAGAACAGTACTTACACATAAAGAGATAAAACCTAACTATAACATTTAACAAGACAGCTCCATGAATCCACACGTCAAATGAACATAAACATAACTTAACTAGAGCCTTCTTTAAACGAGAAACAAGACCAAACAAAAGGATTGCGCATTTGACAGTAATATTTAATGCTCGACTAAGTTTCCCAGAACAAACAGATATTTATAGGATGTCTAATGAGCTACCTCGGTTCAGCTGATCACTCTCATCACCTGACCGAGGTTCCTTTCGGGAAAGTCTACAAACAAAAACTACAAAACTAAATCATAGGGCACACAGTGCCCTCTAGTAGTGAACCCTCACAGCCATAGAACATGTTCCCCTGCCAGACAGAGAGTCAGGTTATTACAGTCAGTATTTCTTGGTTTCCAAGAAAGACGGGGGGCTGCTTCCAATTTTCAATCTTCATGGGCTAAACATCAAAATGTTGACAGCCAAAATAATTGTTTCTCAAATCCAACTGGAGGATTGGTTTGTGACAATCGACCTGAAGGACGCATATTTTCATATAGAAATATTACCACAACACAGGAAGTTCCTGAGGTTCACTTTCGGGGATAAAGCCGACCAGTATCGGGTCCTTCCATTTGGCCTAGCCCAGTCATCCTGCACATATACAAAATGCATGGATGCAGCCCTGGCTCTATGACTCCAGGGCATCCGTATCCGTATCCGAATTACATAGACGACTGGCTGATTCTGGCTAAGTCTTAGTCTCAGTAGCTAGCGCTTCAACATCGAGATGTCGTCCTAGCTCATCTTGGTTCTTTAGGATTGAGACTCAACGCCGGGAAAGGTGTTCTCTTTCCTACTCAGAGGATGTATTTGGATGTCATATGGAATTTGATCGCAAGGCACGCACAGCTGTCTCCTGTGCGTGTCGAATCCATTCTCAATACCCTAAAGGAAATCAGGCTAGGCCAGAAAGTGATTGTTCATTACTTTCAGAGCGTTTTATATCTCATGGCAGCTGCATCTATGGTGATACCCTTGGGCCTTCTGCACACGAGATTGTTCCAGTTGTGGCTAAGCGCTAGGGGATTTTATCCAAGGGCAAATACCCTCAGACCCCGGTTTTTGACTCTGGGTCCCACTCTAGGTCCGTGTTCTCATCAAAAGTTGCTAACGACTGACGCTTCCCTCATGGGCTGGGATACAGTCTTAGATGTAGAAGGGAATCTGGAGAGGTCATCTTCTCGTGTGGCACATCAATTGCCTTGAAATTATGGCTCTATTTCTGGCCCTGAAATACTCCCTCCAGCAGTTGAGAGGCTACCATGTCCTAGTGCGGGTGGACAACACTATGGTAGTCTCGTACATAAATCGCCAGGGTGGACTGCGCTTGCGTCGTTCAAAAAAGCTAGCGCATCAGGTTCTGCTTTGGACACAGGACAAGTTCCTGTCCCTCAGGGCGATTTACACTCCGGGCATATGAATATGGGAGCAGACTTGCTGACCAGATAAGGTTCATAAGATTTTATGTGGAAGAGGTGGACCTCTTTGCCTCGCAGGAGAAGGCACAATGTCCCCTTTTTTACTCTCTGAGTCCTCCAGCTCCCCTGGGTCTGGGCGCGATGGCCCATACATGGTCTAAACTGCATCTTTATGCATTTCCTCCGGTAGCTCTGCTCCTGGGAGTCCTGGTGAAGGTCTGTCAACAAGGCTTGTGTCTTGTATTGATAGTGCCCCGTTGGCCGACCATAGTATGGTTCTCAGATCTAATATCTCTCCTCGACAGCTCTCCTCATTCCAGTGAGGATGGATCTTCTGTCTCAGGTGCAGGGGACAATATTTCCTCCCCGGCCCGAGCTCTGGAACCTTCATGTCTGGCCCCTGAAGGAGACCAATTAAGAGATGCTGGTCTAATTGAAATTATAAGTGCTAGGGCTCCCTCCACTAGAATACCTTATGCCCTCAAATGGAGTGTATTTGGAAGTTGGTGCATGGCAAAACATGTAGACCCAGTCCACTGCCAAATTGTTTCAGTGCTGGAGTTTCTGCAAGAAAAGTTGTCCTCTGGCTTATGCCCTAGTACTCTCAAAACGTACGTAGCCACTATTTCGGCTTGTCATGGTCTGACTGATGAGACTGATGAGTTTCTGTGGGAAAGCCATCACTTCTCTGAAAAGAACTGGGGATTCGCAGGCTTTGTAAGTCTCCCCATCCTGCCTAGACTTTGTCCCTGGGCTAGTCAAAGCTATTCTGCATCCTCACCCAAACTATCTTCCGAAAGTTCCATTCTTGACCATGCACCCAATTATTCTCAAGTCCATTTACAGCTCCGGAGCAGGAAAGACTTCACTTACTGTGTCCAGTACCTGCTATTCAGATTTACGTCGACTGAACTAGCCAGTGACGTAAGTCATAGCAGCTTTTTATATGCTATGGGGTCCGCAACCGGGAGGTTGACGTTGTCACATTGGGTGAGAGATGCTATTGCCTTAGCCTACGAGGCACGTGTTCACACTTTGCCTCTAGGAATTAGGGCTCATTCGACCAGGGGCCTTGTCTCATCAATTGCTCTGGCAAGAGATGTCCCCTTGCGGCAGGTTAGTCCTTTCCGCACACATTTGTCAGACTTTATAGTTTGGGTGTCCATGCTACTTCAGGCTGGCAGGTCCTCGAGTCAGCATCCCAAAGTTATGTCTGAGACCTCTTTGGTGATTGTGCGCACACACTACACAACCTTTGACAAACACTTGCAGTGCAGTGGCGTTGCTATTCTTGTTCCCATAGCATTTTCACGCATTTGACATGCATCGAGTGTAGCTTTTGAAAGGGAACGTATCAGGTTACTTTGCTGTAACCGCGTTCCCTGAAAAAGCGGGAACGAGACGCTGCACTCCAATGCCGCACTGCAGGCAAGACTGGACTTCATTTCAGAAAAAAAGATGATTGTCTGAGACGATTTCTTGTGTAAACACTCATACAAGTGAGTATTAATTTGTGTGTGTGTGTGTGTGTGTGTGTGTGTGTGTGTGTGTGTGTGTGTGTGTGTGTGTGTGTAATTTGTATCTTCTCTCTATGCTTGGTGAATTTCCTCACGGTAATTTGGTTTCATCCCACAGTGTAGGCTGACTGGTGTGTCCAAATTGTGTGTCTGAGAGTGTGTGAGTGCGAGTATGAGTGTGAGCTCCCCGGGACCTGCCACCCCCCACCCCCCACCCCACAACCCTACACAGGATGACTGCTATAGATACTGTATGCATAAAAACATCATTGCGGCAGCTCAACAACTCCTGTACTTTCTATGTGTTGTTTATAGTTTATATTCTTTATAGGCTGTATTTTTTCACAGTATAAATTATATTTTAATGTCTTGTACATACTCATTCTTGCTCTTATTAGAGCGTGTTTTTTTAATCTTCTTAACTTTTTTTTAATCTGGAGTTATTTCACTACTGCTGTACTTAGAAATCCATGTTTGTGACTAATAAAAGCTCTTGAATCTTGATGATGAAAATCTTTGCATGTGTTTTTTGTTTGTTTCTGTTATTGATTCTCTCCTAACACTGACCAGTATAACAGACTTGTGTGTTTACTCAGGTTTATAGAATATTTTCTCATGTGACGGCATGCCGAGTTTATTACCCGTTTGTAAATTGTGTCTCACCTTGAGCCTGACGTCTGAGCTGCACTCGGCTCTTCTCTAATGGAATTGTCTCTGTATATCACCAGCATCCTCATCATTCAACAAGCCAAGGTTTAACACTAATCCAGTCAAGTATTGATTATTGCTCAGTGTGTGTGTGTGTGTGTGTGTGTGTGTGTGTGTGTGTGTGTGTGTGTGTGTGTGTGTGTGTGTGTGAGAGAGAGAGAGAGAGATCCCAGAGGTGAATGCTGTTAGATTGTCTTCGTCCATGTGTGAGACAAGGTCTCTCTCTCTCTCTCTCTCTCTAACCAATGTGTGTAATTTGTCACTTTTTGAGTTTTGCTCAGAATGAGAAATCTCTCAGCTCTATTCACTAAAAATAAAAAAGCTGCAGTTCTTCATCCTCCATCCCCCCCAACAAAAAAGGTGAAGTTAATGATTCACATTCGGAGGAAAGTTTTGAACCTGTAGTGTACACACAGACCCACTGGAGTGTGAAGATAGATCTGTAGGCCTGGGCCTCCTGCCATCTGTACCTTCCATCAGACTGCATCCTCGCCCTCACCCTCACACTGATGACTCCATGTGTTCAGGTTATTTACAACAGCATACATGCTGTACACCATCTCGTTTTTTGCATTTCTTTTTGGATTAAACTGAAATTATATTTGAAATAATTGCTCATGAGAGATTGAATTCATGTTTTATGTCTGCAAGCGTTGAGCAGCTGTGTTTATTTCTGTGAACGGGAAATATGTACGAGTTGTGGAAATAAAATGTCTCTGGAGAGAAGACATTTTATTTCTCTGAGGAACAAGAAAGAGAAAGATAGAGAAAGAGATTACAGTAATACCTTTAGCTAATCATTAGGTACAAACTCACCTGCTGCTAGCGAATTACCTGACATTGTGTTCATAACAGAGGTGGAAAGAGTAATAAAATTTTGTACTCAAGTAAAAGTACTGTTACTTCAGTGAACTTTTCTTGTACTTTACTGAAGTACAAGAAAAGTTACCATCATAAAAATCTACTCAAGTAAAAGTAAAAAGTAGCTCATAAAAAATTTACTCAGAGAAAATGTTACTTTTATTTAACAGCGTGGGTGGGATGGCGAATTCTAGTGTAATTTAAAAAAGACAAGTCCCAGTCTAGTGTCGGGCCGTACTGCAAAAGAATGGTTCGGGGTTCTATTTTAAACTGTATGGAAATGGTGGTATATGACAGAAAGAACTAGATCCAGTCGTTAGCTGATGAAATAGTGAGGTTTGTATTGCTTTACAAATATATACAGTACAGACCAAAAGTTTGGACACACCTCTCAAAGGAAAATTATGGAAATGTGTATGAAATGTGAATGTGTATGAATCAGAATGATTAGATTGTCGCTGATGAGCAAGCCGAGAGCGACGGTGCTGAGGGAAAAACTCCCTGAGATGACAATACTCCAGACTCCACAGGGGACCCATCCTCATTTGGGTGATAACAGATAGCAGCGATTGATCTGTAGTCATGTGTGTGTTAAGAGGCTAAACTTTTTGCCATTCTTGGTGTCTCTGATACTATGTCTTTCCAAGCTCTCTACTTTTTACAAAAACAATAATTAAGCACAAATGAAGTATTTATTTTATTTTCGATTAACATAGTCATTGAAAATAAAATAAAACTTTATTGGGAGTATATATATAATTTTTTGTTTATTATTTGTTTGTTATTTTTATATTTTTATTTTTACATAATTATGTGAAAGGATTATATTCTGCATACAAGAGCAGTTATCTAGCAAATACATGGTTGTCATGATTCCCGACCTGTCTGTCTGTTTTTTTCCTCGTTGTCTCTTTCCCATGTGTCTAGAATTCCTGGCTGATTACTCCAGCACTTAAGCACATGCTATGCGCTGCTTAAGTGCTGGATTATCGTTTGTTTCTTTGCCTCAATTCTCTCGCGTTTTGTTTCATGGTTTTCATTTTGCTGATTTCGCCTTGTTTTCTTTTTTTCTCATTTCACCTCTCTCAAATTGGATTGTTGCTTCACTGTTTGACTTCCCAGCTTTGATCTTATGCTTTCTTGTTTTTGATCCTGGCTTTTGTTTCATGGTTTTGGATAGTTGCTTTGCTCTTTGATTTCCCGGTTATCAATCTAATGTTTCCGCTTTTGACTACGGCTTTCATTTTGCAATTTGGCTTGGACGCTTTACTGATTGATTCACCGGTGTTTGACCCTCGCTTCTGCCTCTCAATAACGGTCTTTTCTAACATTGCAAACATCATCTGCACTTGGATTCACTTCGTTCTGCTCCGCCTCGTGACAGAATAATCCAGCCAGCGATATGAATCAAGCAGATTTTAACCAAGTCAGGGCGCTCAGCATCAAGCTCTCCCCCCCCCCCACCTATGAAGGAGATCCAGGGACTTGCGGCTCCTTCCTTTCACAGTGCTCACTGATCTTCAAGCTCCAGACCTTCACCTTAACCACTGAATTCTCCAAGTGATCATGCCGATCATGCTCCTGGCCAGTGGAGCACTGCCCTCTGGTAGCCCTATGATTCTTATTGTTCCAACTTTGAGGACTTCTCTAAGGAGATAAGCAGCCTCAGCCAAGTCTCTGGGAATCCCTGACCCATCTCAAGATCCAGGCCCTCGATGGAAGTCCACTCCCATCTATTACTCACAGAACTCCTCTCATTGGCCCGAAGATCTCAAGCAACCACTCTGATGCCACGGTTGTCCTGGGCCTGCCCTGGTTAACCTGTCACAACCCACAGATCAACTGGGCTATGAAATCTTAGTCTGAGGTCCATCATGTTCCACGAGCTGCTTATGAGCTGTCACCATGTTATGCCTCATGACTCCTCCACAGAGCAGCCACCAGATCTCACCCATATCCCTTCAGAGTACCATGATCACAGGGCGGTATTCAGCAAGTCCCGCACCATCTCTCTTCCCCTCCAACAACCTTACAACTGTTCCATCGACCTGCTCCCAGACACCACCTCTCCTAAAGGATGTCTTCATTCCCTGTCACCCAAGGAACGCAAAGCAATGGAGCAATATATCACTGAGTCCCTCGCAGTTGGGATCGTCCATCCTTCCTCCTTCCCTGGCTGGATTTTTCTTTGTGGGCAAAAAAGATGGTTCCCTATGTCCATGTATTAATTATTTAGGCATAAATGACATCGCTAAAAAAAACGGTACCCTCTCCCACAGATTGCCACCACATTTTAACTCCTCCTGGGAGCCAGGCTGTTTACCAAACTGGATCTGCGGAACGCTTAACACTTCATTCGCATTTGAAAAGGAGACGAAAAGAAGACTGCCTTCAACACCCTGACGGGACATTACGAATACCCAGTGGTCCCGTTTGGTCTGATGAATTCTCCAGCAGTCTTTCAAGCTCTCATTAACAATGTACTCAAAGACTTCCTTAACTTCATCTTCAGTCTTCATCTACTTGTCAAGGCAGAGAAGTGTGAGTTTCACACCACATCAACCACGTTTCTTGCGTTCGTCATTAGTCCTACAGGCATCAAGATAGAGCCTGCCAAACTCCAAGCTGTGGCGAATTGGCCCTCACCCATCTAACAGCAGCAGCTTCAAAGGTTCTTGGTGTTCGCGAATTTCTATCGCTGTTTCATCTGGGGCTACAGCTCCATCGATGCCTCCCTCATGGACCTAACCTCACATAAGACCTGGTTCAGTTCCAGAACCAGGAATTTAAAAAAGCATTCTCAAGATCATGGTTCATGTCCGCCCCTATTCCCACCATCCCTGACCTGTCACAACAATTCATTGGTAAGGTCGATGCTTCAAGTATGGAGGTAGCGGTGTCCTTTTCCAGAGATCCATGCATGATAATAAGCTGCACCCCTGTTCATTCTTCTCTCACCATTTAAAACCTGTCGACGTGAACTATGGCATCGGTGATCGAGAGCTTGTAGCCATCAAGCTTGCCCTAGAGGAGTGGAGACACTAGTTAGAGGGGACAGCTGTCCCATTCCTGATCTGGACGCACCATAAGAACCTAGAATACCACTGGAGCGCCAAAAGACTCAACTCCCCCAGGCTCAGTGGTCACTCTTCTTCACCAGGTTCAACTTCTCCCTCTCCTTTCTCCCGGGATCAAAAAACTCCAAATCAGACACTCTCTCCAGACAGTTCTCGCCCACTCATGACTCCACCATCATTCCTCCCTCCTGCCTGCTTGCGGCGGCCGAATTTGATATTGAAAATAAGGTCCAGCACCCCTTGTCTCATGAACCAGGGCCTAGTGATGTACCTTCTAACAGCCTCTTTGTTACCCTCACTCTATGCTCAGGTCCTGGAATGGGCACACAGCTCCAAACTGTCCTGCTACCCTGGCTTAGCTCAAGCCCTGGCTCAAGTTCAGCAGGACATCTCCAGATTTGTGGTAGCATGCGACATGATCCTCAGACCCCTGCCTATCCCATACTGCCCTTGGTCTGACATCACTTTAGATTTCATCACAGGGTTACCCATGTCCAACGGCCACATCTGCATTATGAATGATGGATCAGTTCTCTAAAGCTGCACACTTTATTCCCCTGTCAAAACTCCCATCCGCCAAGGACACCACCAAACTCATGATGGTCCACATTTTCCAACTCCAGGACCTCCCCAAAGACATAATCTCCAACCGTGGACCACAGTTCACCTCGCAGTTTTGGAAGGTATTTTACAAACTCATTGGAGCCACCCTCAGTCTATCCTCAGGGATCCACCCCCAGTCCAACGGCCAGATTGAGAGGAAGAATCAGTCCATGGAGTGAGGTGCATGGCCCCCCGGGATGTGTATTCTTGGATCAAGTTCCTGCCCTATGTGGAGTACACCCATAACACCAAAGTCTTGTCATCTACCGGTTTATCTCCCTTCCAGTGCTGCCTGGGGTATCAATCGTCCTTGTTCTTATCTCATGAGGAGGAGTCACTGTCCCATTTGCCCAAGATTTGTCCGTCCGAAAAACCTGGCTGCAAGCTAAAAAAATGCTATTATAAGTTAGCAGAAGTTGCAAGGGATAAGCTGATTGCAGGCACTCCCCCAAGTCCAGAGTGGGTCAGAGGCTCACTTTCCGAGACATTCCCCTTAAGACTGTCTCCCGTAAACACTCTCCCCGTTACATTGGCCTTTCACCATTACTAAAATTGTCAATCCCTGCACCATTAAGCTCTTGCTCCCCTCAACTATGCGGCATATCAAACCTATGTTTCACGTGTCCCAGTTATGGCATCTCGTCTCATGCCCATTTTTTTCTAACATGGCAAACATCATCTGTGCTTGGATTCATCTCATTCTACTCCACCTAGTAGTAGCAGTAGCAGTTTGATTTAATTTATCTGTGTTTGTCTTTCAGTTTGACCAAAATTGTAAATAAAAATAAAAAACTGAAAATGACAGAAAAATCTTTAACTTTAAAGACATCAGTGTTAGCATCAGTAGCTATTGCTATGGCAACAATAAAACCAGAAACCATGTGAAAAACAAACAAACAAAAAAATCCCTAAAATGTGGATAAAGTGTAATACTCTGATATTAATTGAGGTTTAGTAAATAATGAATATATATCAGTAATGACAAATCAGTTACCTACCAACAACCTGATTAATTGTATTTTTCTTCTAATTAATTTGAGTGTGACATGTTACTGTACAGCAGTAATCATGTGTGTGTTATAAAGTTGTTCTTTGTCCAGACTGTGTTCTCCTTTAACGTGTCTTGTGACTGTTCTGTCTTAATTAAATCTGAGCCTTCGACTCTCTTTATTCGAATGGGATGTAGCCATTTCACAAAGATTAATTAAAGCCCATTTCACAAAGATTAATTAAAGCACCAAGGGAAGGTTCTGTGGAGTAATGAAAGAAAAAAAAAAAGAGTGTTTTTTTTTTCTTTTAGCGGTCATGTAGGATCAGTGTGTAATTAGAAGGAATGAGAAAGAAATCAGAGCTGTGCGCAGATGTAATTTAGAACGCAGCACACAGTAATGAAGCACTTAGACACGGACTGAAAAGGGTACGTGTTCTAAATGAGGGACGTGAAACTGCCACAACTGCTGAGGCAGAAAGACAGGGGGTGGAGTTCAGTTTGGGTGGAAATGTGAGCTATGATGAGAGCATTGCAAAGAGTTGTGTGCATTTTAATATTCAGTAACACCGTAAAATTTAATTCAATCTGCTCTGCTGAATAATGAGCATGGGAATAAAAGACTAGAATGTATAATTACACCGTGGTCTTTTACTGCTGCACTTGATGAAATAGAAAGCCCAGCCAGAGTTACTGTGCAATCACAAAGCTTACTTTTAACTGTATCTGGTCCCAGTACATGTATATACAGTACAGACCAAAAGTTTGGACACACCTTCTCATTCAAAGAGGTTGAATTTGTATTATGGCAAGAAAAAAGCAGCTAAGTAAAAAAAAACGAGTGGCCATCATTAGTTTAAGAAATGAAGGTCAGTCTGTCCGAAAAATTGGGAAAACTTTGAAAGTGTCCCCAAGTGGAGTCACAAAAACCATCAAGTGCTACAAAGAAACTGGCTCACATGCGGACCGGCCCAGGAAAGGAAGACCAAGAGTCGCCTCTGCTGCGGAGGATAAGTTCATCCGAGTCACCAGCCTCAGAAATCGCAGGTTAACAGCAGCTCAGATCAGAGAGCAGGTCAATGGCACACAGAGTTCTAGCAGCAGACACGTCTCTAGAACAACTGTTAAGAGGAGACTGTGTGAATCAGGCCTTCATGGTAGAAGATCTGCTAGGAAACCACTGCTAAGGACAGAATAATCTTATCTCAAAATAACTGGATTGTGGACAGTGATATTAAAGCAAGGGATGCTGGGAAACAGGGATGAACAATGACAACATCTAGTCTTCACTCTAATTTTGATCTGATTGTGTAACTCCGGGTGGTCGAAATCAATTTATCAGGTTTACAAGAGACACAAGTGAAAGTTCATCGCAGACAAAGTAAGGTGAAATCTAAGCCAAGTCCCATCAAAAAGCTCCAAAACAATGACTTCAAAGAGCTCTTTGATACGGCCTCCATTAAGGTTTCCAGATTAATGGACATCTTGGCTTTTTAGAGTCTTTACAGTGTTTTAACAAGTGATTTTGAGTTTATCCCCAAACACACACACACACACACACACACACATCAAAGTGTTTATTCATCCAAATATTTACACACAACCACACACATTAAACTCTGATGTCACTGTAGGCTGATGGACTGTAACTGGTGGAGAAAAGTGGTAGCTGAGGGAATCGTAATTACACAGAAACAAATTGGAGCCACAACATTTCATTTGCACAGAATTTAAACATGCTATTATAAATCTCGCAAAGCTCTCCAGCTAATTTTGTTTCAAGTTTATTTTGTGCCTAATTAATTTAATGTTACTTTAGCGGAAGTTTCTGTTTATTTGGAAATAGTTTAAAAAGCACTTTTAAGAAAATAAATATTTAATGAGTGTGATTATGTACCAGTCTAACAGAGAAGGAAATGACAAGGACATTTTTTCTTTAATCTGTTCCTTACATGGTGCATTAAAAAAGCCTTCACACCTTCTCCTCGATCCTCACTATAAACACTTCATGCATTTTGGTGGTATAATTTATCATAAAGCTTTCTGCAGTTTTCATTCATTGAATGACACATTAAAAACTAGATTGCACAGGGATCACATGACGTGTCAGTCTGGGTTTTAGCTTCATTCCACTCAGCATGCTCTGTGATGTCTCATTCATATTTATTAACGTTTCCTGTGATGTTCTCTTCCTCTCACTGAGAACATCTGAAACATGAGATTAAACATTTATATGTTTGTCGCTTCACAAATACTCCTGACCTCAGCAACTCTGATCCTAAAACCCGTTAACCCTACTCCCAACTTCTTGGGATTCACATCTACAGTCCTTCTGAATACTGAGCAATTTCTGGCTGAACCTTTACACCATTTTACACAAACCTTTCTGCTCTTTATGTAAATGTAAAATAGATAAACTAATGGAGAGAACCTTTTATTCTCACTTATCTGAATAGACCTGAAAGTCACATATCCTTTTGATCACAGTACGGTTCTCAATGGCCCACTGAATATAATTTCTAAATACCACCCTCACTACCCCTAACCCTACTTCACTAACTCTAATCACAACTTGACTAACCTTAATCCTAACCTCAATTATGGCAATCTCAATTTAAACCAATCACTAACCTTAAACCAAAACTCTGTAGCCCTACCCCTAACTGGAATATCCCCTCAATCCTTACCCCAGTAACCATAATCCCAACCTCAGTGACCCCAATCCTAACCTCTGTAACCCTACTGCTAACATCATAATCCCAATCATACCCTCAGTAGCCCTAAATCTAACCGCAGTAAACTTAATCCTATCCTCAGTAGCCTAATCCTTAATTTCCGCAACCCCAATTCCAACTTCAGTAACCCTACTACCTAACCTCAATACCCCTAATCCCAGCCTCAGCAACTCTACTCATAATCTCATAAATCCTAATTCTAAATATCGCTAATCCTAATCCTTAACTTCAGCAACCCTAATCCCAATCTGAGTAACCCTACTCCTAACCTCAGTAACTCTAATCATAATTTTGCTAATCCTAATCCCAACCTCAGAAATCTTAATCCCAATTTTAGGCCTAATCCTAACCTCAGGAACCCTGATCCTATGGCCACTAATCCCAATCCTGATAATTATTTATGTAGAGAATGGTAATTGGTGATTATGTAGATCAGCATAAATGCACTTTGATCATTAAACTCATCTCATTAAAACTTTGAAAGAAAGCTCAGTCTTCTCTCTCCTCTCTAATTAAGACTTGTTCCTGTGACTCTGAGACAAAGTTGAGATCACAGACACCTCGACTCACTCCAGTATAATAAAGCAGCTGTGCTGTGACAGGAAGTGATTCTCCTTCACCAGATGGCTGGGTGACACTTTCAACAAATGACGAGATGCCGCCGTTCATGGTTTACGCTACATCAGGAGTGTTTCCACGCAGAACAACAGCTTAAACACCTGTCTTCTGTGAGTTTGTATGAATTTGTGTGTGTTTATTCCAAGGTGCATAATGGCACTAGAAAGTGGAGCATCTGCTTTTATGCAAATACTGCAGAGAAAGTGTTTAAACTGAGTTCAGCTGTGTGTGTGTGTGAGACACAGGAGTCTAAGGCAATGCTGTCTGGACCTGGACCCGTCTCCATAAGATTTACAGCTTTATCTTCAAAGCGCTGACGCTGGAAACTCCTTCCATATGTGTACATAAACATTTCCTTAGAAAAAGTCAACTTAAACGACTTTTTTTTAATTTCTTGCTTATATGGAGCGTCTGCTGTGCTGATGTCCCTGTGAATGAGTTGTTACTATGGAAACCATAACGCATCAGAGCAAGCGCATTAATATAAACCTTCGATTCGCAGCTGCGCTACTGTCACAGCTCACACACAGATTGTTGTCTGAAAGACCGGAAGAGGTCTTAGTTAACAGTTCTGGGAATTCTCCATCACCAGTTTAATTAGCGACATTAATTGCTTTAATTTGACCCATGTTGTGTTGTGCTACATGTTCTTAATTTTTACGACGTGGGACATCGTTTTATCGTTTTAAGGCTAGGCGTGTGAGATGGCTCACCAGCCCGTGAAATCTATCAGCTTCTCATTATCGCAGGTTTAACTGGAGGTTATAACCACAACACACCTGCCTTAAATATATTACATTTCCTGTTTCCTTTCTCTGACTGATTTCCCATTCGGCCCTTTGCTGTGTTTTATTGCTGAGATCCATCACCGTGAAACATTCCGCATGCATTCTTTACAAAAGCAATAAAACGCCTCTTATTACAGCCGTCACACACACTACACCGCACCACACCACATCGCAGCCCTTTAGCCCCACTTCCTCTGCAGCACCGATGCTGATCTGTGTGTGTGTGTGTGTTTTATTACCAGCAAGTATCAGGTACTGAGGGTTCATCAGAGATTTTCCTGTTGAAGAGGTTTACAGGGTGCTTTGATCGGAGTGCTGGAGGATCTCACTGCATCACGTTCACAAATCTGGAATAGTTTGCAGAAAGCAAAATATAAAAACTGTGGATAGGGAGGATTTATGACTGATACTACACACATCAGTATTCAGACCTCAGACCTACTGTAACTACAGACTACACACACTGGGGCAAAGTTTGTTTAAAATGTTTACATTATTTGACGGACACTCTTATCCTTCATGATTTACATTTTAACTCGCTACACACACAAGGGTCTTGCTAGAGGAGGCATGAGTGACAGCGTAGTGGTGATGTGGTTGGAACCTGGCACCTTCTGATCCACAGGCTGACGTGTTAACCACTGAACGATATCAGCCCCAAAACAGAGGTGTGTCAAGGTTACACTTCATCCTACTACCTCCAAATCGACTCAGATGGTTTTATGAAACTTTTTATTTCGTCATCATTTAACCAAGGTTTAAAAGTCCTTCATCTCCCTGAATTTGTTCCTGAACAAGTGCCATCTCATGCTTGAGATAAAAGAAAATCAAAGAGCCTCTGTCAGGACATTGCTCAGAGTGTTTGTAGGTGGCTTGTAGCAGTTAGTAGGTGGTTCATAGTAGCAGATACAGTAGTAACTCTCTGGTCTTGACCTCCTTCATCTTCCTTTCAGTTTAATTCCTATTTCCTGTCACCCATAAGAAACCCATCAAGTACTTACTTCCTATACCTTTCACAGTGTACTTTTTTCCACATTTCCATTGGTCCTCCTCTGAAGATTGGGGTGAAGCTTCCCATCATTGTCCCATAGAAGGGACTTTATACTGTAGATACATAGTGCAGAGTGTGAGAGTTCAGCAGTTTGTATCAAGGTCATTCAATCACAATCATTGGTACAAGTGCATTGTGCCATTTTATAGCTAATGCATAGGCAATTTCATAGCCAGCTTAAAACATGTGAGGTCACAACATCAAGAGATCAAAAAGCATCAAGAATTGTAATTTAGGCCATTTCAGGGCGTCTAGCGAACAGCTCAGGAGTGAACTAAAGGCCTCTTACTTGACATAACTGAGCTGCAGATCTGGAAGATCTGGCTTCTTAAATGTGTTTTAAAAACAAAGCTGACTTTATTCTCCAGAAAGACCCATTACCAGCTCCTCCAGAGGGACAACTAGAGAATGGTTAGGTTTCAGATTTGACTTATGAGGTGAGGGATAAGGATCAGGAGGAAAACTGACCGACCCAGTTAGATTAACGAGGCACACAAAAGTATTTAATGGAGTAAAGGATTATGTCAGATTCTTGATATGTAGTGCTTGAAGCTTTCGGTGTATTGACCTCTGGGTCCCGCCCACCTTGTCCACCCTGCCCACCCCTCAGGAATCTGAGGTTGCAAGGAGCACAGGTGGAACTGCACCGTAAAGATGGAGGTCATGTAAAAAATACAGCACATATTAAACACAGTACATGAAGTCACGTAATTGAGGACATCTTTGAAACAAAGTAGTGTCTATGTGAACCATGAATAAATAAATATGATAAAGATCACATTATTACCTATTATTATTAGCACTCTGTGTCTTAACCCCTACACTCCTTTCCTCTTACTTCTAACACTGATGAGTGTTTCATTTCACATATGATTAAACAGCACTTCCTTCCTAGTGGTTAAGGGAGGAAGTGTACATAATGTTTCCATCACACGCCATAATGGGTTCCATCCCAAACCACCCCCTTCTGTACAACCGTCAGTACATCAGTTCTGCCCTCTTACAGTCATGTGATCTCAAATCAAATCATTCGCCATGTTCTCCTGGGAAACGTCAGTCATTAGATTTTACAGATGTTTGTCGAGCTCCACCTGTTCTGTGCATTACTTTCAAGGACAGTGCAGACTGGTGGAGTTATGATGTGGTGATATTTACAACTCTCTCATCAGGTCAGATTTAACCGTCAAACCATCATTTTGTAAAATCAACACATTACATCACTGTAGTTTACATTCAGTTATTAAACACTGATGTGTTGTTCTCCATGCCTCACTGTCTGTCACTCTGCTCTCTGTGCCATCTGACAAGTGACTCACACAAGCACCTATGAAACCAACAAGGGGTCATCTATAACTGGGCTTAGCCTCGTCTCTAATAACCACACATCTCTTTTATTTTTGTAATTAGGAAGCAATTGTGTAGTGGTTAGCATTGATGCCTTGTACCTCCAGAGTCGAGGGTTCAATTCCTGCCTTGGGTCTGTGTG
The DNA here is from genome assembly GCA_011419295.1 of Clarias macrocephalus. Lineage (NCBI taxonomy): Eukaryota > Metazoa > Chordata > Actinopteri > Siluriformes > Clariidae > Clarias > Clarias macrocephalus. Next base: position 87,807 of record JAAGKR010001872.1, read on the forward strand.
TGGAGTTTGCATACAATTCATAAACATGGTACAGTGGATCCTTGGATTATAAACATAATTTGTTCCGGAAGTGCACTCATATTCCAAAACACTCGTAAATCAAATCATATTTTCCCATATGAAATCATGGAAACTCAAATTATTAATTCCACAGCCTAAAAAAATAAATACATAAAAATAATTAATACAAAATATGAAGTAAAAATAAAACAAATTAACCTGCACTTTACCTTTCAAATAAAATAACAATAAATCCCAACAGATACGCATTTCCGTTTGTGCGACAGAGCAGTGTGTGTGTGTGTGTGTGTGTGTGTGTGTGTGTGTGTGTGTGTGTGTGTGTGAAGGCGACAGGGGGCAGAGAGTGCTCGTGTGTGTGTGTGTGTGTGTGTGTGTGTGTGTGTGTGTGTGTGTGTGTGTGTGTATGGTGTCAATTGACGCGTGCGCACTGTAGGCTGATACAGAGAAGTAGCAAATGGATCTTTAACTAATGAGACTTTCTTTTGCTCCATATGCGCACACACATGTGTTATAATAAACAGTACACGCGTGCTGTACACACATGCTTACAAACACAAAATAAAAGATGTTTTACATGCACACACATGGTCACAGTGTTATAGTAAACAGTACACGCATGCACGGATGTTGATTATACCAGTGAGAGACGAGCACTAAGACCCAGCAGCGGAGACGATTACCCACAATTCTGCAGCTCAAGAGAGAGAAAAATAATTGGCTCAGTTGTGATCACGTGACGCTCTGCGTCAAAACAAGTAGCACATGCGAGTACTTGGTACTCGTGAACCAAGACTTGCTCGTTTTTCAAGGAAAAATTTATTAAAAATCTTTGCTTGTCTTGCGGAACGCTCGCAAACCACGTTATTCGCAATCTGAGGGTCCACTGTATTAGTTTTTTCATTGTTATGCTGATGACACAGTTATATGTCTCAGCAAAACTAGATCAGAAACGACTGCTTAATAAAGCTGATCAATGTGTTAAGGACATAAAATACTGGAGGTTAATTAACTTCCTTCTGCTGAATCCTGACAAGACTGATGTTCTAGTCATAGAACCAAATATAGCTAGAAGCATTATTTTTGATCACACTATAACTCACTAGAACCAGAAGATACAAGCACATCACCCATATTATTCCTCTATGAAATTTCACATCGATTTTAAAATACTACTTTGGCGTAAATGGTTTCTCAAATGGTACGCAGCAGTGTGTGAGTGAACTGCTAGTGTTTTATGATGCGCCACGTCTACCTTGATCAAAGGACGCATGTGGCTTGTCAGTACTGCGTATTATGCAAACTACAGCACGGGCTATGGAATAGTCTTCCAGTTAATGTTTGGGACTTACACAGTTTCAGTGTTTAAGTCTAGGCTAAAAACCTAGGTATTTAGCCAGGCATTTTTGTAAATTGATCTGCCTTACATTCCCAAATTGCCCATAGAATGTAGTGTGAATGAGTGAGTGAGCGTGTGTATGTGTGCCCTGCGATAGTCTGGTATAGACGTGACTGACTGAGTGAGTGACCAAGTGATCTGCCTTAGGTAAAGGAGCAGCTCTGGGGGACTCATGGACATAGAGTATTCTGGTGAACTGGTATGTTTAGATGCTGTCTTCCCCACTCTCATTTATCACTCAGGTTTGTGAAGTGATTGGTAGCTTTACATCTCAGGGAGCCCTCATGTCTGTTTCCTTCTGTCTCTCCCTTTTAGTTATGATGTCATAGTTAGTCCTGCGTTGGTGTAGGGCCGCCTTTTACATCAATATAGACTTATACCGGCCAATACAGCATCAATTCGTCTTGGGAATGACAGATACAAGTCCTTCACAGTGGACAGAGAGATTTTGAGCCATTCTTCTTGCAGAATAGTGGCCAAGTCACTACGTGATGCTGGTGGAGAAAAACTTTCTCCTCCAAAACACCCAAAAATGCCTCACTAATATTTAGATTTGGTGACTGTGCAGGCCATGGGAGATGTTCAACTTCACTTTCATGTTAATAAACCCACTCTGTCACCAGTCTTGTTCATTATCATCCTGATACACGGCACCGCCTTCAGCATACAATGTTCGAACCACTGGGTGCACATGGTCCTCCAAAATGGTTTAGTAGTCCTTGGCAGTGACACACCCATCTAGCACAAGTATTGGGCCTAGGGAATGTCATGAAATTGCAGCTCAACCCATCACTGATCCACTCCCATGCTTCACTCTGGGCATGCAACAATCTGGGTGGTATGCTTCTTTGGGGCTTTTCCACACCGTAACTCTCCCGGATGTGGGAAAGACAGTGAAGGTGGACTCTTCAGAGATCAGAGAACAATACATGTTTCACATTGTCCACAGCACAAGATTTTCGCTGCCTTTCAGACAGCTTTCTCTTGCGTCCACAGTTACTCTTGTTGGATGTGTTTCATCCTTCTTGGTGGTGTGCTGAAATTACCCTGGATACCGTGGCTCTTGATACATCACATAGACTTGCTGTCTTGGTCACAGATGCGCCAGCGAGACGCACACCAACAATTTGTCCTCTTTTGAACTCTGATATGTCACCCTTAATGTTGTGTGAATTGTGCTCTGCTAATTAAACCTTCAGACTCTGCTCTTACTGGTGGAATATGCAGTCAATGAAGAATAGCCACCAGGCTGGTCATATTTAGCCATGAAACCTCCAACACTAAATTGGCCAGTGTTTCAGTTTCATTGTCCAACCCATGTACATTTAACATATACATTATGTGACAGTGACCATATCTGTTATCTCTCCTTCTATTCTGCTCTCTCCTCTTCTCTCTCTTCTCCTCTCTCTCCTTCCCTCTCCTTTTCTCTCTGTCGAGCTACAGATGTCATTCCTGAGCTGCCAGTGATCCACAGCCCCTCTGCCCTCTGGACCCGTTAGACCCCTCCCGCTGGCCCGCTTCTGGTTGGAGATCTTGTCACATGGATGCCCCTTGTAGTCTGTTTAGGATGCGTGTGGTAACTGGGGACGATTCCACTTTAACATAAAGATGGTCCTGCCCTCGGCTGATGCAGACAGCTGTTCTCAGAGGACTCGTGACTGCAGTCGCTCCATAGTTCAGGACTGGAATTTTCTACAGTCTACCTGAGCCTCCAATAATGAACTGGACTCCATATTAACTTAAAGACATCAACTGTTATATTAAACTTCCAGTCTCACACAGTATGACTGCAGATCAATCCCTGCTATCCGTTATCACCCAAATGAGGGTGGGTTCCCTTTTGAGTCTGGTTCCTCTCAAGGTTTCTTCCCTTTCAGACACACTGTGAACATAATGGGGATTAGTGTAATTGATCAAAATCGAATTGAAATGGAGCAAGCAATTAAACTGGGAATAATTCATTATAATAATAATGAATTTATTTTGCCACTCATGATGCAGCAAAGTCATTAGAGGTTATCCAGATCTGTTTTTCAATACCTGATTTACTTCAAGCAAGTTTGACTTTATAACACGATTCATCTTGTGTTTTCATTTTGCATGTTCGTTCTGCCTGCGATCTCGTGCTACAGCCCATATTACTGTGATAGTGAACTACAACCATGAGCGCTAACAATGCTGCATTGTAGTGATTAACAATAAATTAAATGTTTTAAAATAACGTGATATTTTTAGTTTGAAGTTTTTTCTTTACTTTGTTATATTTTTTGTGCCAACATATGAAATAAAGTAAATTCAGTCCAACAACCTAAGGCTGACATATATCAAGTCACTGGGCATGTCTGAGTTTAGCATTAGCGCTGGAGCTTTAATTAAACAGAAAAGCTGAACTGTTCACTGTGTTCTCTGAGACGAAAGAAAAAAGCAGAGCATGATTAGGCTTGGCAGATTTCTGTGTGTGTGCGCGTGTGTGTGTGTGTGCGACTGACAGGAAGTGTGTTTGACCATGAGAGTAATGAGTTAGTCCTGGCAGTCGCATTCACAATGAGAACTCGCTCCAAGTTCAGGCTGTTAAAGCCGCGAGCGCTCAGAGCGCGCCAACAATATGCCTCGCCAAATTATATTACAAACAATAACGCTAACAATGATGATTACAGCGAATACATTATTAAATTAACACATTTCACACTAGCAACTGTATTGCATTTGTTATCTTGTAGGCATGCATCGATGCTAATGTTGTATGGGCGTGGCCTGTCCAGGTTTTTTTTTTTTTCTTCTTGCATTAGCTGTAACACACACACACAAACACATTATATAAAGCAAAATAGTTATTAAATAACAGACTAATTAATATCAAACTCTAAAAGATGTAAATGTGACAAAGATTAAACTGACTCACATGGCTAAAAACGCTACCAAGTTATATACCTAGGGAAAGCGGCCGGGCTTAATTTAGTTCACCTTCATGTCTAAGACAGTTTGTTATTCTGAATTTAACTATTAATTAAATGAATACTAAACAGAAACTATTAATTTTGGATCATCATCACTCACTCATCGACTGCTTAAACCTGTATGCCAGGGGCCTGGAGCCGATCCCAGGAGACTTAAGCTACGAGATGGTGTACTTGTACAGGGCAATTTCTGGACCATGGGTTTTTTTTTTTTTTGAGAAATAAAACATGAAAAAAATCTCACAGCTCCCCCTGGTGGCTGGAGTGAGATGAAACGTTACCAAAATTTAACTCCAAGATTATCTCTATTATTTAGTCATGTCCAATGTGATGTGAGAGTGAATCATAGCGACACTAGCCACCCAGAGAGAGCATGCAATCACAACGTACTTGGGATTCAAACTCGCAATCTCTAGATGTTAGGGATGTAACTCTTAATATATCTCCTGAAATAACTCTTTACCTCTGCACTACTCAGGAGTAAAATGTAACTCACTTCCATCGATTCAGCAACATCAACACTAGTTCTAGTTCTTCTTTTCAGCTAGACATATATATAAAGACAGGAACCCTTTAGCATGAACTTGCATGTTTATAATAATGCAGCACTGCACTCTTATAAACCGGTCCAGCTCTTTAGATCTGATATTAAACATCTACACTTGGAAATTTTTAATAAGCAGGAAGTTTGCAAGGGAAGTTCTCACTGTGAGTCAGGGAAGTGTTTCTAAAATAGCAGTGTGTAAAAGGAGAAACAGTTCATATTCAAATAAGCTTCAGTCCTCATCTGAGGGAAAAGAATGCTGCAGTTTAATTAAAACTGGGTCGAGACCCTTTTCTTCTCCAACGTGGCTTTGATCCCAGATTCCTCTTTATGTGTCCAAGGACACTTTCAGAAAATTTACATCAGAAAAGCAACACGAGGCGAGAAGAGTAAAACAGGACAACTTGCCTGTCAGATGAAAAGAGAAGAAGGAGGGCAAAGGAATGAGATCGGATGAATAGAGTCCACCCGCTACAGAGACGTCCACACCACCAGTACAGGACACTGACCATTTTCAACACCAGACATTTTTAAACACTAATGCCTATGATGATGATAAGTGTTGGGTTATTTGAAAAAAAAAAAAAAAACATGTATTTATTAGCTCAGCCATAACTAGACATTTTTAGTGGGTGTGTCTCAATTACACCTGATATGGTATCGTGGTATCAGCTGGTGTGAAATTTCACACTGAAGTACATGTTTTGACTTTAACTCGGGCCAATGGAGCAGCTGTATAACCTCCAGTTGTCAGGATTCTTACGGTGGTGCAGGCGAGCCGTAAATGCAGAGGTTAAGATGGTGAAGACGGTTTTTAATAATAATAAAGAAATAAACAAACACACTTAACTTAAGAACAAAACAAACACAAGTCACTACAAATTGACCCAACACGTAACAAGTTTACTTCAACAGCTGCAAGACCAATAATAGACCTCAAACAAGCTATATATAATCAAACTAATGAGCTACCTCGGTTCAGGTGAGCGTTCCATCACCTGACCGAGGTGCATCCTGGGAAATGAAGTTTAACAAAAAACACAAATGAGCCTCTGGGGTGACACCAGTGATTAAAATATCACTTGATATGATAAACAATGAATGCATAAAATAATGTGTGCTGGTGTAACAGTGCAAATGAGTTTTGGAATTTGATTCTCTTTATTTCTTGTGGTATGTGAAGACCCAAATGTAAAGGCATGTTTTTTAGGGACACAGGTACAGCTAGGGGACATTATTTGTAAACATAGCATACCTCAACCGTGCGGTAGAGATGGCTCAATCAGGTCAAGTTCAACACATTTTTGAAAAAAATACCGAAAACATGAGCAGACTGTTAAAGGATTAGGCTGTGACTCTGATTACGTCTCATGGTGTGCTATAAAGTTTGGGGAAACTGTTACTTCAATGCACATATGGTCTTATATAAGGAGCAATTACTAGAGTGAATTAAGAAGACTGGGATCTAGGAAACAAGAGACCTGAAAACACTGATGAAAAGGAGACAAACTGGGGAAAAAAAGACACTAGATAAATGTTAATAAACTTATGTAAAATTTTGGAACGAAGAGAGTCGAAGTAAACTTTAAAAAAAGGAAATTAGGCAATGTTGATCACTATAGGACTTGCACAGGTTCCCAGAATGCATTTCACCACCATCATGTGTCCTTAAATGTTTCCCCTCTTCATTATCACTTTACATTAGTCGCTCTATTTAAAGCCTGGGTTTAAGTTCCAGTATGTTGTTCATGCTTCTTCTTCTTTATTATTTTTTTTTTTTACTAGCTTTAGCATTAACGTCTAGGCTATAGCATAGTCTTTATTTTTATTTTTTTTGGATTTCACGGTGAAAGTTTTTATAATGTTAAAACTTCACTGTAGTAAATGAATTGAATTGTTTCGCCTCAAATCATAACAGCAAGTTATTATGTGGAAACATTATATTTCAATGCCAACCTGGATCTCTTGTGTACACAATAGGGCAGGAAAGATATAGCAGCTGAATACTGACTAAAGAAGAAGGAATGTTAGTGTATAATTTTGGTCTTTTTTAGACTTTTGTTCACATTTTCCTATGGAACCGATACGATTAATTCCACACTACGATCTGAGACTGTTCTATCAGAATGGAACTGAAAGTGCAAGCGTCTGTATGGCCTGTCGATAGGTGACACCTCGTGGTCATCAGCTCGTTGGGTGAATTATTTTTTTTTTTTTATCAATTCGGGTTAAACAGAAGGTATTGTAGACTAACACTGCAATGAAAATGATCTGTAGTTCTGGGATCACAGCCACGGCCACAGCGGAGAAGAAAAAGAGCCCTCGACCTAGTTTTAATTAAGCTGCAGTATTGGATACACCCACATCTTTCATTTAATCAGACGCTGCAGCTCATTTCAATACAGACTGATTTTCCTCTAACAGATCTTGAAATGATCTGAGAGCCAGCCAGTCCCAGATGTCCTGCTTCTTAAGAAATGTGACATCTTTCTTTCCCTGAAGCTGCATTTACAGATGTGGCCATTAAGAATGAAACAATGAAACACATGGCAAATGTTCATTTCATTTCCCGATAGTAGGCTACCTGATAGTGTTAAATATCAGATGAAAGTCCTGATTCGTGAATATGTAATCATTTCTTTGTTAAAACGTAAAAATGTGTCAACATTGAGCTCCATCAGAAGACGTTAATGAACAAAAAAAATCAATATTTTTAAGTAAATATTCTTATATGCACACAAAGTGCTTCTGGGTTTTTATAATAATAATCATCATGTTTTTTTTGCTGTTTGTGTCCAGCATTAAATAATTATTTCATCAATTATTTGACCGACAGGAAATAATAGCTGGCATGTGATTGTGGTTTTATGACTGAAATAAAGCTGTTCATCGGCGTGCGTGAACCCGCGGCTCGTACTTTCACTTTACAAAAGGCAGCGTTTTGACATTTTGATCGAAAGGCTGATAAACGCGTGCAATTTATCAATAAAAATGCAGACATACTCCCCCAGAAAGTCATCGCGTCTCGCAATAATGCAGATCAAACATAGTACACCTGTCCATAAATGAAAGGGAATATTTAAGCATATACGCGAAATACATTTCACTTAAACATTACAGATTAAAACAAGGACAGTAGACGTGCTGAGCTTCAGTTCATTGTGATGCGGACAAACGGTCCAGGAAGGAAACGAGTTTCATTATTTTACAAAATCTGAAAATATTCAGTAAATTTATGAATTACACTCAAAGTATCAAATCCAACTATGAAGTCTGATTTAATTGATCCCATTAAACATTTTATTTCTCTTTATTTTATGTTTTGCTGGTGAAATACATTTTAGGCAGAGACGTCTGCTCGGTCTTCTTAATTCATTTTAAACCCCTCAATTCCTCCATCAGTGAAACCGGTTTGATAACTTCACACCAATCGTGAATGAAAGGTGAGAAGAGGGATTACAGTAACTGGGGGTCTGCATGTGCTCACCTCGGAGCGCGCAGTCGCGTTGTATTCAGCGAGTAGACTATGGATTTGTTGGTTGCATTTCTGAGTGAGTATGTCTGCAGTTTTATCGATAAATCTGCTCATATCTGCGCACGTTTATCAGCCTTTTGATCAGCAGCACTCACTTTCACTTTGCAAGAGGCAGTGTTTATTGTTTACTGTATATTTAAAGCACACATACACACATTCATCATGACAGATCGATTGTAAAACAAAAACAAATTCATATTTGCTTCAGCATTGGAAACAAAATTGTTTTAGGCTAACTTTATTAATTATGCACTTTTGTATTCTTTGTTGTACTTCATCTTTTTGATGAATTAGATGAATTAACAAGACAGAGTGGACGTCTCTGTCTAAAATTTCTTTACCCTGCAAAACATAAAAAAATGTATATATAAAAAAAAAACAATAATGTTTAATGATAGCAATTAAATCAGACTTCATAGTTGGATTTGATACTTTTTGATTGTGATACTTTTCTTTTTATTTACTGTATGGACAGTTGTATTACGCTTTCTCTGGAGAATAAACAAACCTTGTATACTGTCTTGAAAGTCTTGGGCCGTGGAGGACGGGCCATCTGGAGCGCCATGAAACATTCGTTGAAATGCACACAAAAAAATTAAGTACACAGCAAAACTATGTTATATTATATTATGACTCTAATAAATTGGCTCACACCGGAGCGCGCTGTCGTGTTGGACAAGCCAGCGTTGATCTAGTGAGTAGCCTATATATTTGTGCTTGTTTCATTTCTGGGGTTAATATGTCTGCATATCTTATAAATAAATTGCATGCGTTTATCAGGCTTTTGATCAAACCGCCGCCTTTTGTAAAGTCAAAGTGCGAGCCGCGGGTTTAAACACGCCAATTTTAAATGAATTTTAGATTCATTTTAAAGCATGATTTAGGGCATCTCATTTCATTATTATGAACATAATTTATGAATTACACTTGAAAAATATCAAATCCAACTATGAAGATGAACCGAGCGGGCGGTAGAGCTCTGATTGGACTATGTAGAGTCCAAACCTCATTTAAATTACATTTTTAAATGAACAAATATTGTATGTAAACAACATAGTTTAGAAAAACAAATATTTAGACTATAAAAAATATTTCTGCATCTATTGTAGGTGTGCCGGCTGCCACTGTTCTTATATTGCTCTTTGTCAGGATAAATTTTCATGTGCTGTAAAACAGGTATATCTATAATAAATGAACCGAGATGTGTTAATGGAAGCGTCTGAGAATTTCTTTACCATAACCTTTGTTGTATTGTTTTTAATCACTCTATACACAACCTATGATTTCTTTATGCTATTTTACAAATGGAATATTTTTTATGTTACACTCTAAAAACTGCTGGGTTAAATGTTAAAGTGCTCGATTGTTTTATTTGACAAAACCAGTGAGTAAATTAACACTCTTGCTGGGTTGACACATTCCATTAGATTCAGTAGATACTGTAGAACCATTTTGTTTTCAAAAAAGTCCCAAAATGTACACAACTGCACATAATGTAAACACAGTAGATTACCTGTTCGAAACACCCCAAATGAAATGAATCCGCTGTTTTAACCGCTGCAGAGACAGTTAGCCAGCGGTAGTTTTCAAATCTCCGAAAACGTTGTGTTTTGAAACCAGCGAAAATTGCAGCTCTTCTAGATAAAACATAAACATAAATATACCTGTCCATAAATAAAAATTAATATTTAAGCCTATACGCGAAAAGTTTATTACTACTACTAATAATAATGAATGGAGAAAGCGCAGTCAAAGCCCAGGGATTAGGAGTAACATGTACAGTATTTTTGTATTTGTTGCATTTCTGGGGGAGTTTTATCGATAAATCTGCTCACACCTGCGTGCGTGTTTATCCGTCTTTTGATCAAAAATCACACGTGTGCAACTCACTTTCACTTTGCAAACGGCAGAGTTTGTTGTTTAGTGTATATTTAAAGTGCATAGACACAATAAAACAAAATTGTTTCAGGCTAACTTATCATACACTTCTACTACACGCACCACCACCACTACAACTTCTCCTTAGGAGTCGGCGGAGCCGCCGGCGGGTCCACTTGCTTTTTTTTTCTGGTAACCATCAAAAGAATTTAAAATGCTCTGTCATTTTTGATCCTACACATAAGTGTATTACATCATTTGAATCTGTAAAGGGTCTCCTTCTATTGATGAACACTCACAATATCCACTAAACGCTGTGCTTTTGTAAAATAAAGAAAATAAACAGGATGCGCTTTAAGCCGTCTCAGTCTCCGCGGAAAAAAAAATTAAACACGTCGTTAAAATGAACTGAAACTCTGTGAATACTGCACACACGCAGACATGAGAAATACAGTACAGGCCAAAAGTTTGGACACCCCTTCTCATTCAGCGGGTTTTCTTTCTTGTGTTCTTTAGCCCAAACGCGTCTCTTCTGCTTGTTGCCTGTCCTTAGCAGTGGTTTCCTAGCAGATCTTCTACCATGAAGGCCTGATTCACACAGTCTCCTCTTAACAGTTGTTCTAGAGACGTGTCTGCTGCTAGAACTCTGTGTGCCATTGACCTGCTCTCTGATCTGAGCTGCTGTTAACCTGCGATTTCTGAGGCTGGTGACTGGGATGAACTTATCCTCCGCAGCAGAGGCGACTCTCGGTCTTGCTTTCCTGGGCCGGTCCGCATGTGAGGCAGTTTCTTTGTAGCGCTTGATGGTTTCTGTGACTGCACTCGGGGACACTTTCAAAGTTTTCTCAATTTTTCATCTTCTTAATCTAATTATGGCCACTCGTTTTTCTTTACTTGGCTGCTTTTTTCTTGCCATAATACAAATTCAAACTCTTTGAATGAGAAGGTGTGTCCAAACTTTTGGTCTGTACTGTATATATAGAAAGCTTAAAGGGTCTACTTTTAAATAATGCAAGTTACATTCTCAACAAACATTCAGTTTATGTAATTCGTGTGAAACCAAGGCGAGGCACAGAATTTCTCTCGCACTTCATTATCCGATTATCAGATTATCAGATTCTTGCAAGTGATTCTTGATTTATTCTAAATAAACTACAAACAAAGAAATATGTTTTTGTCCTCAAATTCTTCTCTTGTAGCACTTCCCCCTGGCACAGGTATTTATGCAGCTCATTATTCGGGTCTTTGTCTTCTCTGGTGTGAATTACAGGATTATTCATGATCATTTAAAAAGTGTAATGTAAATGGATATATTGTTTTCTGTGAATGAGTGATCAGGATGATTATCACATCATTTTGAAGTTAAAACTCCAGACTATAAGATCCAGGTAACAAAAGTCTTGTACACAAATGTTATGAATGTGTTTTGTGAACTTATTTCAGTGATGATTTTTTTGTTGTTGTTGTTTGTGTGGCAGGATGAGTGAAACTCTTCTTACTGGCATTCGATTGGCTGACTGCTCAGTGGTTGTCCTATCATTGGGCAAGGGAGGCCTATATAAAGTGGCTAGTAAGGTAGGTTGGGTGACGAGTCCCGCCACTTTTCTTTTGTGTCTGGCTTCATGGTCGGTCGTCAACCAGGACGGCCTATTGAAGGAGCCTCGTGACTGGCACTTGGCTGAGGTTGTTCCTGTCCAGTCTGTGTGTCAAGCAAGACTGATTCATCCTGACTGATACTGGTGTTCACCTGCTGCTACCACTCAATTCCTTGTCTCCTAGCTAGATATAAATCGGCGGCATTGCTACGTGCACTTAGCTTCCCTGTGACTGTGCTACGGGGGAATTACTGCAAGACGCTGCTGTTTTGCTTAAAGTTGTTTTGCTTTCACGTTTTACCTTAAAGTTGTGTTTTAATGTTTGTCTTAGTTTTTTTTTTTTACTTTTCATTTCATTTTGTTGTCTTTTTTGTTGTTTCTCGTTTAGCTTTGATGCTAAGTGTTGCATCAAAGCTTTGTTTTGCTTTGTGTATTTCTGTTTTCTAATGTGTGTGTGATTGGAGTTGTGAATGAGTGCATGCTGGGATAATGGTGTGCTTGTGTGTGGGTCCAAGTTTGTTGTCTTTTTCCTAGTGGTGTTTATGGTATTATGTTTAAATGCAGTATTTGATCTCTGTTGGTACAGGAGCCGAGTGCCTGAGGCAGGGGTGAAGTCCTGGTGTCGGTGTTTTGTGTGTCACTGGTTGAAGTGGAGGGTGCTTTGCTGTGTGGGCCGATTGTGCCCCTATGCCCTGCTGTTAGGCCTCGGTTCCGGTGCCTAAAGTGTCATATGTGCGTTGTACCTCCCAATGATCACTTATTGCCTTTTTATGTAAGAGTAAATTTTTGGAATACATTTTGTAATAAAATTCAGATTTTCTAATATCTATGTCTCCTGCCTTGTTCCTTGTGAACTGACCTGTGTGGCCTACAATGAGAGTTCATTAGTTAAGGTCCCTGGGCCTTACCGAGGGTGGCGTAATCGAATGTTTAAATCTAACAATTTCTCAGCGCCCCGCCACATTTGCAATAATCACGCATAACTTATTTTCTCCAAAGTACAAATTTGTACACACATGCTGCTCACATATTACTGTAGCCCAGTTTGTGCTGAATCCAGTGTAGTTAGCCGTTAGACATTTATATGTTTACAAGTAACTGAAAAATATACAAATGTCAGGACATGTCAGAACTTCTTCAGGGCCTCAAAACATCCTCAGACTCCTAAGGGTTTTAATATTGAATGGAGAAAGCGCAGGCAAAGAAGAATCATGATTGAAGAAGAATTCTTCAAGAAAATGGAGAATAAATACGTATCAGTATTTACAGTTTGAGCTCGACACGTTTATGAGCTCTGTCTCTTGCGGTTAACGGGCGCCTAAGAGAGATTAACACATTTTCGGCTTCAACAGACCTTAGATTGAAACACAACTGCCCCCTACAGGTAATGAACGCCATATTCACAGCTTACCGCGAGATCCCTTTTCTCGAGACATGCGTTCTTAATGGCCAGATCCGTTCTCTATAAACCATCATGATTCTAGTCTGCTTATAGCTACAGTTAATGTTTCGATGAGAAGTTCTCACTTACAGTACCAGTACAAAACCCTCAATCCTTCACCAGACTCTCTCTTTATTTTAGAGCTGCCCTTGAAAGTTTTGTCCTCCTCCAGTTTAGCTGTTACTTAGAGTAGCTTAGAGAACTACAGCAGTGTGAACAACCACAGTTACACACCAGCTCAAGCAGAAGACTTTATTATCCAGTGTCAGTGTAGACTACATTTCTTTCCCAGTTGTTTCCTGTTTATCTGCTCCTTTTTGAACATCATTGTTCTGACATGAATTAAAATTAATTACTATAACAGTTTTACATGTAGGATTTTTTTTTTGTAAAGAACCGAATTTCATACAGAGGCTTTATAATACTTTTATAATTTTTTTTTAACTGTCATGCTACAGAATACAAATTCAGTAGAAATGGATGTGATGGTCGGGGTGCACATACTTTTGCACTTACAGTAAACAGTATTACAGTATTATGTATAACCATAAATGGATAAAAGCATGTTGAATGTTGCTGAAGCAAATATGAAGGTTGTTCGAGTCAAAGCAGGACTTTAGATTGTACAGAATAACAGAACACAGTCCTGAGCGTAAACACTCCCTTTATGTCTCTATAAAATCCCCTGATACACTAATGCACTTATCCCAGTGTGTCACTAGAGCCTGGACACCATCAAGGTAGAAAGTTTTTTCAGTATGCTGGAGCCATGACCAGACCATGATCATTGTAAAGCAGGCATTTACATTCATGTCAGAAACGCTGGCCTCCCAGGAACTCCTTTAATGACCCAATCATGTGGAAATATACTGGAGCAAGAACATTATTCTAAGGGGGGGTGCGGCAATAACTCCCAGCCAAGTTCCTGTAACCACTGATCCGAAGGTCTGGGTTCGAACCCCGGCACCGCCAAGTTGCTACTGCTGAGCCCTTGAGCAAAGCCCTTAATGCTACCCAGTGGTGCGGTATCATGGCTGGCCCTAGTGCTCTGCCCTCAGCTTCCTAACAACAATTATTTCACGATTCTGTCAGGTAGTGACAAATAACTGATTTCAGGGATCAGGTGTTCCACTTGCTGAATGTTCACAGGAACGACGGAAGTAGTCTCCAAGCCACCTCAGCCAGAAATTTGTCCGAAATTCACGGACGTACAAACTTCATTAAAACGTTTGCACTGCTAAGAGTCTCATCACCGGACTGCGGTTGAAGTCTTCCGTAAATGTCAATCACTTTTACACCTTCATTCAGCAGAAATTTCATCACAAGTCCAGGAATTGACCGGAATTCCCCTTGTATAAAAAACACCAAGGTGCCATTAGAGGAAAATAAGCAACTACACTATTGCTTAGTTCACTGTAACACACACACACTTAAACAGTTAAATAAAACCCTAAACTCTGCGACCTTATATGTTGTGAAACTTCAGATTTATTACATTAAGATTCAACTGAGTCATTCCAAAGGAAAATAAATAAATAAAAAAAACTTGAGAAACTTCCCTCATCACATTAAACCCTGAGTCATGGAGACATCTTATTAGAAAATAATGCATCCCATGTGCTCTCAGCGGCTCCGCCCAATATGCTTGTCTGCAATCAATCTAACAATCTGGAGGAGGCTAAAGACTTGAGGACGTGATGTCGTGGACATTCATCCGAGCTTGTGGTGACGAGTCGCATCATTAATCGTGTTTGTGTGTCTTGTGATGATCAGAAACGATAATGTGGCTGTGTGTCTAAAGCACCTCCACCCAAACACTGGAACACAAAGCTGGAACACACTCGCTGCATCATGGTGCATTTGCCCATGCTGAATAATCCACAGCGGCGCTCTCTCACACCTCACAAACACGCTCTAATTGTTCATCGCCACGCTCAGAGGGCTGTATTTTCCATTCCCAGCGTCTCCGTCTGGAGCAGAAGACGAGGTCAGCTCGAGGTGAAACCAGAGAATGTATGAAATGAGTGCTTTCACATTGACTTTTAAAGGGCTGGAGTGTTTTTTTTTTTTTTTTTTTTAAATGCTGTGGTTTGGTGGTTTGGTGGTTTGGTGGTTCGGCGGTTCGCTCCTCCGGCTGTGAGTCAGTGGAAATGAAACACGGCCAGAGCCCCGAAACTGACGTTTTACGGAGAAAAAAAAAAGTCAAGATCAGCAGGGATGATCTTTAATTGTGGTGTTATGATAAACGTTTCCGCGTGTGAGCGTCAATCAATTAATGTTTGGAAATTTTGTGTTTCTGAATTTTATTTATTTATTTTTTAAAGGCACGTTGAGAAAATTTGTGTAATCGTTTACAGACTTTTTGAACATGTTTAAACTAAAGTCAGAAATGATTCTTACGACGCTACAAAGATTCCAGACTAAAAGCTGTCTCCACTAGGGGGCATGGTAGAGCTGAAGCATCCCGTACTGGCACTGTCGAGGGGCTGACTGTTCTTTATGCTAGACGCTATGTTAGACAAGACTAGGGGCCGCGACCCCATGTGGGGTCACCTGATTTACAAACAGGTAGATCATGACGAGGCGCACCTGCGGGTTCAACGCCTGATTCAGAGGTACAGTAGTTCCCTCCTCTCTGCCATCATTCAGAGCAACTGGGATCCTGTATCCTGATTGGACTCTGACATTCTTTCTTACTTTCTAAGGAGAGAAAGACGGCATAAAAAGGTGGTTTATTTATCATATTTGTATAATAGTATTCTGAGCTGCAGCTCGTGGGGATTAGTGCCGCTCTCACGCCGTGTGCACCGAGGGGATGAGTCCCGATTAGTTACAATTACCCGCGTACCTCAGCTCCTCAGCATTTCAGATGCGGTTTTGTCGACGCTGCTCTCTCCAACTCCTGTCTCTGCGCTGAATAAACTGCTGAAATTCTCAGAAGTACGTTTCCTATTTTCCGCTTCACTGAACCGCCGACCTGCAGTAATCCCAACACACACACACACACACACACACACACACACACACACACACACACACACACAGTCTGCAGCCCAATGGTCATCATTATTCTTATTTTCTCTGTCCTCTACATGTGTGTGTGTGTGTGTGTGTGTGTGTGTGTGTGTGTGTGTGTGTGTGTTGGTAAACAGAGCATTATGTGGAGATTATAATGAGTGTGTTTCTCTCTAGCTGTCTTTTCATGAATCTCAGTCCCTGATTACGGATTAAACCAAGCGATACTACTAATCTTTACTTGTTTATATTATAACTACAGCATGTGTTAAAAAAAACAAACACACACACACAAAGTAACAGTGGCGGCTGGTGCAAAAAATTTGGGGTGAATTTTTGAAGGGGGCGCAAACAAAATTGAAATGAAACTTTTAATCCTCGACTGTAAATTTCATTTGTCAGGTGATTGTGCATCATTACTGGTAGTATAAAAATAGTTCCTGACTCACATCACATCCAGTCTGCAGCTCCGCTCGCCATAAGAAGTGCTGGAAAAGACTCGTTGAGAATCACATGGTCCAATAACATGAGCCCAAATATTTTAAAACAATATTGATTGGCTAAGAACAAAAGTGGGCGGGTTCGGGGCGCACAGAGCTGCGACCCAGGATGATTTGAAAAGATCCAATCAGAGCTCAGCTTCAAGTCACATGCTTTTCAAAAACGTACGCGCCTACATAGACACTGGTTTGTCCGGCGCCCCGCGTACACCAACACAAATGAACGTGATACAGTTTCGATTTTTTATTTTTTTTTATTGCAAATAAATTATATTAAGAAATACAGCGGAATATTGTGACCAAATGACTAATAATTAAAATAAATAATTATTATGATAAATAATTACATGTTAAAGGTTAAAGCACCCCTGTGTGACTGAGACACGCCCCTGTTTAAGACAAACTCCGCCCCACGCCACTCTGTAGAGGTTGAACTGGAACAAAGCCCATTACAGATGTAAAGTCATATTGAGGTTTTGCAAACAACCCCGACTTCTACACACCTACACAAACACACACACCTACACACTCAGAAACCTGTGTGTGTGTGTGTGTGTATGATCTGATTAAGGTCTCGGCTGTAGCTGTAGCGCGAGGCTGAGTGACGCGTGATCAGGCGGTAATGAGGATGAAGCTGCACAGAGGAACAGCAGGAGATCAGGGTTTATTATAAAGCCCCGTCGAATCAGCACCACATGACTCACAGCATCACTGCTTTATTCACTCCTCATCTCTACTCTAATTCATTTACAGCCAGTGTTCACTCCTAGCGCTGAGCTTAATATTAAAATTAAATGAAAAAAAAAAAAAAAAAACAGGTGACTGTCTCATACAGGACATGATGTGTGTGTGTGTGTGTGTGTGTGTGTGTGTGTGTGGGAATGAATGCATGGTGCTGATTTCTTAATGAATATATCCTGGGTAATTTGTTAGGGCATAATGATGGTAATTTATCCTCTGTGTTATACTTTTAAATAAATAAGTAAATAATTTTGAGCCTATTTCTTAATATTATTATCCAATTTTTAATGCGGATATTTTACACACTATTTATTTTCATGTGCGTTTAAACTCTATGATTTCATTCATCATGCGTTCACACTTCATCGAATATACAACGAACAATAAAATTAAACAGCAAATGAAATCGGACTCGAGCTCGATGAGGTGTGTGCTGTGAGCTGGAACTCGTCCGTCTCGGCCAGTTCAGACTCGTGGAGACTCGTGTCCACTCCAAAACCCAAACCCCATCACCTGCTGAGATGAAAAAGCATTAGCTTCTGAAATAAGCAGAAGGAGCCAGAGAATCAGATGGAGAACCGGTGCTGCTGTGACGCGAGGGCTTTTCAATCTCAGTCCCTGATTACGGAGCAAACCAAGTAATAATACTAATCTTTACTTGTTTATATTACAGCATGTGTTAAAACACACACACACACACACACACACACACACACACAAAGTCATCTAAACAGGAAGTGTGTGTTTAACCATACTGTATATGGAGATCCCCTAGAAAAAAGGATAAAGATAAAAAGGAAAGAAAAACCCTTCTAAGCATGGTTTCATCTCATCCTGTCATACACCATCTCTCATTACATCTGTATAAAACCATATATAAAAGGAGCAGACATGGTTAGAGTCTCTTGTGAGGACATTTATCTCACACAGTTAATCCATTCTGCGAGGCAAATGTCTAACAAGAGAATAAAGCTAATGTGAAGCTGAGCACTTACCATGTAAATTAAAATAAAATGAATGTTAAACACACGCCTGTGGACTGTGATGCAGGATGGACATTCTCACTACTTACATTTATAATAATAATAATAATAATAATAATAATAATAATAATAATAATAATAATACACCTTTAAAAACCCACAAGAGGCAACCAACAAGTGTTACCTGATAGTGTGAATGTAGCAGAAAATTCATTCAAGAAACAAAGAAAAATAACTTGTATTGTTCATCATTTTGCTAACAGGAAGCTCAGTCCAGGGTGGTGTGGATCCTGAAGTTCCCCATCCCCGGATGAGTGCCCATGTGAGCAGGAAGAGTTCCTCTGGATGAAGTGATGTGGGTAACATTAGTACCATCTGTGCTTCCTTCAAAAGCTTTTAGTCATTTTAAAACCATTTAAAAATAAATGATTTCCTTAATTTCAGTTTAACAGAAAATTAGACCAATTTTGTTCACCTTAGTGATGCTGTTTGTGTTCTTTCAGCCACTTCTATTAAGGGGTCACTACAGCAGACCTAATCTGCAGAATCAAACCTGGGTCTTCCACACAACAGACGAGAAGCCTAACCACTGAGCCACCTGTGCCTTACATTGTTTTCTTTACTAATGATGCTGTAATAGTGGAGTACAGGGAAAAGTGAGGAGTATAAAGATAAGATTTACTCAGTTACTCATCCTCTATATCTCCATACCCTATCCTTTACAGGGTCACGGACGTCCTGGAGCTTATTCCAGGGTATGAGGTGGGGTACACCTTGGATGGAGTGCCAATCCATAAAAGTCCGGCACATACGGTACAGACCAAAAGTTTGGACACACCTTCTCATTCAAAGAGGTTGAATTTGTATTATGGCAAGAAAAAAGCAGCTAAGTGAAGAAAAACGAGTGGCATCATTACTGTAAGAAATGAAGGTCAGTCAGTCCGAAAAACTGGGAAAACTTTGAAAGTGTCCCCAAGTAAAGTCACAAAAACCATCAAGCGCTACAAAGAAACTGGCTCACATGCGGACCGGCCCAGGAAAGGAAGACTGAGAGTCGCCTCTGCTGCGGAGGATAAGTTCATCCGAGTCACCAGCCTCAGAAATCGCAGGTTAACAGCAGCTCAGATCAGAGAGCAGGTCAATGCCACACAGAGTTCTAGCAGCAGACACGTCTCTAGAACAACTGTTAAGAGGAGACTGTGTGAATCAGGCCTTCATGGTAGAAGATCTGCTAGGAAACCACTGCTAAGGACAGACGACAAGCAGAAGAGACGCGTTTGGGCTAAAGAACACAAGAAAGAAAACTCTCTGAATGAGAAGGTGTGTCCAAACTTTTGGTCTGTACTGTAAGCACACTCACACACACTATGAGGAATTTGGGACGTCACCATGCACAGGTAAAACCCCATGCAGATTGGGGTCTCAAACCCTTGACCCTGAAGGTGTGAGGCTACAGCGCTAACCACGATGCCACTATTTATATAAAGAAGTTTGTTCATAGTATTTGTTCGCACTCCTTCAGTAACCCAGACAAGAAGCAGTTCTGTTTATTAATGAACGTAATTAATACATTTTCATCGCCACACTACCCATCAGCCCCAGCAGGTAACATGCTCCAATCTTATTTAAATTCCCGGTTTTCCATGTCACTTTGTCATGCTTTAGTTAACAATTGATGTTTCCTGGTTTTCCAAATTTTCCAGATAGCGAAAAGCACTGCACTGTTCTTCGCTGACACAGTAAACAGGGGAATTTCAAATGTATGACCAGTTATGAGTGTGAGATAAGATATCCTCCTGTGGGTTTATACATGTTTTCCTCTGTCACGTGTTAATGTCTTTAAATGTCATCAAGTGCCCTAATTAGCAGCTAGCCAGCTAACTTGCACTTGTCACAGCTTGACCAGGGAAAGTTAAAAAAAAAAAAAAAAAACACAACCATAGCATAGCAACCATGGGCTGTATTTAGAAAAGCAGATTCAGAATTTCTGTGTTTTTGTTGTTGTTGTTGTTGTTTTTTAAATCAGGTGTTTAAACGCCAGTTTCTCAGGCTAAAGGCTAATACGCTAAAGATCAGGTTTGATTTTGTTGGCGCTGAAGGTTAATTACTCACATGACCTGTGTTTAACTGTTCCCTGAGCTCCCTGAAATTTAGCACTGAAATTCCGAGCTGCTGCATTTACAAGCTTCTCAGATTTTGTGTATAATATACATTCACTGTCCTGCACTATCCAGATTTTAGCTCTTACACACACACACACTGATCAGCTGTTGGTTCTGAACACATGGTGTGTCCGAGTTTCTTGTGTATGTAGCTGTGTAGCTGCAGAGCGATCAGGATGCCCATGCTGGCATTGGGTCCTGTTCTTCATGTTGATGTTACTCTGACACATACCACCTACCTACAGACCAAGTTACACCCCAACACTATGGCTTAAGAATATACACTATACTGTATATATACATATATAGACACACACATGTAATGTATATTTACGTTAGAGCTTCATCACACACCTGCTCTTCGCCCAGAGCCGCTGCTTTAGTACAGTATAGAATTATACACAATCAGTAAAATAGTAACCACAACCTATTGACCAATCAGAGGCCGCGATGTGGAGTGATGTAACTGATATACAGCAGCTAAGTGATGAAGTTGCAGTACTGTCCAGGTGATGGAGAAGGTTAGCGGGTCATAATGATCAGCATGCAGTAGGAGTGTGTATTGACCCACAGGGGCAGGTGTCGATAATCTAGAGGAAATGCAATGGTGTGTAAAATACAAACACACCTGGGTGGAGTGTGTTCAACAGATAATGGAGGCTTACAGAGCGAGAGCCACTGATTCACTCAGAATCAATTCCTAAATCCCGCTGTTCGCTGCCAAAGCGCTTAATAGCATTAAAAGCACCTTAACTCATCAACACTTCGCTCTCTTACTCTGACAGCACTCCAGGATGAGCAACAGCGGGACAGGCAGCCTTTAACAAATTCGTGAATGAATAAATTCATTCAATAATTCATTCATTCATTAAAACAAGGTGAATAAAAATGATAAGCACGACATTTTTAATAAATTATAATGAGTGTGTGTTAGTGTTTGAGTATGAAGGGTGTAGATTAGTGTTTGATACCAATGTGTGTGAAGGTGTGATTATAGAGAGTGTGTGTTAGTGTGTGATTATAGTGAGTGTGTTATTGTTTGATTATAGTGAGTGTGTTTTATTGTGTGGTTGTATAAATTTACTGTATGAAGTTCACTTTTAAAACTTGTCTTCATAAAAAAATTTTTGTAAAGCATGACGATAGATGATGATGATGATGATGATGATGATGATGATGATGTGTGCGTGTGCGTGGGTGCGTATTTAAGAAGTTTTAGTGTGGTCCTAGTCCCCAGGGTGACACTTTAGTTTAGAGGTAAATCCTGATGGATGTGAGGGAAATGAGACTGATGGAGTTGCTGAGGTTCACTGTCCGATGCTGGAACTGAGCCAAGACAAACAATTTCAATTAAACTTCATTCATTTACTGTAAACGACTGAACTTCAATTTCCAGAGAATCATGTGGACAGTAAGTGTAATGCAGTGTGTCCTGCCAACATACAATCAGACTTGTGCTAACACTGCTAAACACCCCGCTATATACACCACTACACGGAGATAAACACCCCGCTATATACACCACTACACAGAGATAAACACCCCGCTATATACACCACTACACAGAGATAAACACCCCGCTATATACACCACTACACGTAGATAAACACCCCGCTATATACACCACTACACGGAGATAAACACCCCGCTATATACACCACTACACAGAGATAAACACCACTACACCACTACACGTAGATAAACACCCCGCTATATACACCACTACATGGAGATTAACACCCCGCTATATACACCACTACACGGAGATAAACACCCCGCTATATACACCACTACACGGAGATAAAC